>OX336400.1:94883266-95089453 GCA_946902985.2 Meconema thalassinum | reverse complement strand
CTGCACATGACTAGATCGTTGTTAGGTTTGACAAAGGCTTAGTGAAGCTTATGGCAACCTTGAAATGAATGTCATGGTATAGTCGGGGTTGGAAGGCAAGACCTTAGTGTTGACAACCAAGTAGGTTAACCACTACACGGTGAGATGGTCAAATAATAATGTAACAGAACATATAGAAACGTTTTCTATAGTTTAACGAATTGGCATACCATGAGAGGTGTAGGTAATGGAAATTGAATCCTTAGCTGATGATCTATAGCCATGCCCACGTATAAGCTATCATGGTAGAAAAAGAATGGTATGGCTTGTTTTAAACGGAGAATAATAATTGTGTTTACTGTGAAACACAAATCTGAATTTAAAATAATTAATTTAAAATAATTAATTTAAAATTAGTTTAGTACGCTGAAGTTAAAATGAATAATGATCACGTTACAGACAGCCAGTTTCAAAGCCATGAGAACTAAGTGAACAAAGAATAAAATTCATGAACCAGTGAGGAATTCAGCATGCTGTCCTTTGGACAAGAGAGAAGCGTTCTACAGCGACCCTCAATGGTTTGGGTCATCGTAAAGATGAAAATTAAATCTAAGCTACTACACGCTTATATACTAGAAGAAGAAATGGAAAACAATAGGTCAAATAAAGAACAGAAGGAATAAAAAATGGCCCTCAACCCTCAAGCATGTGGATTGAGGGAGTTGGAAGGAAGGAGAGCCATGAAAGGCAGATAAAAAGTATACTAGGAGAGGCTTTGTCCCAGAGGTAATGGATAAAGAGGAGGTAAACTGGACTCAGCTCAGAAATCCCTTGGGGTCGCCAACTTCCAAACTGATCAGCCCTTGAGGGTGTAGCCATATGCAGAGTGCACCGCAAGTGGTGGGGCTAAATACACCCTACCTTCTTGAGGGGGGCATGAGCAAAAGACAGGAAATAACATGAAAATAAAAACAAGGCTGCCTCCTCAGGATATCAGAAAAAATAAATAAACCAGGGCCAATGAAGTTGCAAAAGGAAGAGACTCCCTAGGGCTCGGATACCCTAATCATGTTGGGGTCGGTAGAGAACACGAGATGAGCAAGTGTGGTCGACAGGAAATAAGACAGAGAAGAGCCTAGCACAAGTTAGTGGAAGCAATGACGGTCTCAGCTGGAACTCCGTGATCGTCAACCTACATGACACTAGATATGACGCCCAGGGGTGGAATTAAAGACCTCTTTTGTTTTATATCACATGACATGTCTTATAATGCAATACTGGTCCTAGGGTATGCAAAAAAGGTATTAGAAACTCAGCTAATAATAGTGTGCTTGCCCATGATTATTTTCCCAAGGACTGATAACCAATGATTTCCAAGCCCCTAAGTAAGACAAAAAACAAATGATTTTCATTTTTCCAATGAGTTGGGGTGAGGTGAGTTTTCTATACACCAAACTGATGTGGTTTCCCACTTCTACTCCAGGCAAATGCACATTTGATGTTATGAATAGTCAAATGGTTTGCAACTGCCCAATGCTAGGACCTGATTAGTGGCTTTTAAAAAATGGAATGGAATGGAGTACACTTTCCCCAAAACCAACAAGAGGAGTGTTCGATCCCTCACAACAACCATCCTTAAAGTCAATATAAATGACTATGCACTTCAGCTCATGACGGTCTCCTCTATTGTATGGCTTGTTTTAAACGGAGAATAATTGTGTTTACTGTGAAACACAAATCTGAATTTAAAAAAAGTCCTCTCGGCACGCCGGAAGGCGGAGGTAGATTTCACCGGACAAACTTGGGGATAGGCGAAAATAGGCAGAATATGCAGGTTTTCGTAGAAGGATCAGACCCCATTTATTGCGAGAAGGTATTTTATAATTGGAGCTTAATTAACTTTGTTTTTCGTCATTTTATGCTTATTTTAAAAAATTTATTGTCTTATGTGGAACGGTAACCTTTTTGTCATTTGGGGTCCATTTTTTATACTTGTGGTCACACTGTCCTTATGCAAGGTTTCGACACTGATGTGTAACTATGTAACGGTCTGTTACTTTTTCACGCAAAATTATATCTCCCGCAGAGATTTTGGTTGGTTCCTCAGTTTAGGGGCTGCGACAACACGGTCATGTAACCCTGTGTACTTATGAATGGCTGTATTAGTCTGTAATTCAGGTAAGGACTGCAGACGGTCAATTTCAGGCAGTAGTTCCTAATGTTGCTACCAGGTACTACCGTCAACGACACCTACCTGTGAACTTGGCTACTAGATGCCACCACAACCAGCAACTCGCAACGAACGTTGGAACTTCCCCTCCAAAGGAAAGCATACTGAGGGATTTTTAGCGCTCTTAGAAAATCCGACGACTTCGGCCGGCTTTGAACTCGCAACCTTGGGCATTGACATTCAGCATGCTTGCTACCAGTTACGTCACCGAAGCCGCTTCCCACTTAGTCAGATGTCAAAGTCAACCCCTGGCACCATTCAGCCCATGACGGGCTAAGGCCGACCAAGCGACCGCTGCCCAGCCATTTGACCTGCAGATATTGGGGGTGAAGCGTGATCAGCGCGTCGGGTCCCCTCGGCTGTTAATCTTGGTATTCGTGATCGGGGTGCTGTCTCACTGTCAGACAGCTACTCAATTGTCCTCACGAGGCTGAGTGCACCCCGTTCCAACCCTCACGTCAGTTATAAAATCCCTGACGGAGCCGGGGATCGAACCCGGGGCCTCCGAGTGAGAGGCAGGCGCGCTACCCCAACACCACGGGGCCGGCTTAGTCAGATGGAAATACTGAATCTGATCTCGTGCAAGTGCGATGTCATGGCTACGTCAGATGTCTTATCCCTCATCAATTTAGTAGTGTTGCCATGGCAACCTCTGATAGCTCTTGGCATTTTCTTATAATTCCGAAATCATTTTTCTCATTCCTTGGCGTAATGACGGGTCATATCAAAAATTCTTTCAGACAAAAGTTTTAGGTAATTATTAGGGGAATATTGTCCATTTTGTACGGTTTTGATATTGTGCCTATTAAGAGAGATATGATTAATGTTTCCCGAAAAACCCACTTTTTCCCACCCCTTTGGTCAATGGTTGGTGCTATAAAAAACTCTTTAAACATAAATTTAATATATGCTATTTGCTAATAGGATTCGACACTGGAATTATTTTACAAGTAGTTATTTTAATGACCAACAGAGTTTAATGTTAACAAGGCACAGCTCTATTTGAAATTTTGAATAACATGTTGCATGTCATACATCATAGGCAACTACTGTAAGGCTTGTGATTTATTTAATGCCTTTAACCCTATATTAAACACGCAGTTTGCAATACTGATAACTGCAATGTTAGTGAAAAAAAATTGAAACAAAACAAAAATCAGCATTGAAAAACCAAAAAGTGGTTGAGCATATATATAGTGGGGAAAAGAAAAGTTTCGTAAACACTAATGTCCAACAAGACTAATTAAATCAGTAACTGTCAGGGTGGCCGAGTGGTTAAGGCGTTTGACTTAAGATCAAATTTCCAAATATATAAGGAAGCAAGGGTTCAAATCCCTTCCCTGACATAACTATTGCTTGAACATGCAAGAAAACAAGAAATATACACAAACTATGTTTATCAATTTAATCATTTTTTTACAAGAGATAGACACACAGAATACAGCTCTTTTGGTTTATCAATTCTTTTAAACATAACACTTGTTGAAAATTATTTTTTAGGGGATGGGGGTGTTGCTACGTTGACCCATTACACAATAATAGCAGCTTTACGAAGTTCATTTTCTATATTTAATAGCTCTTTCTCATAACCAATATGGCCAAGCTGTTTACAGGCATGCAAGAGCTGTAGACGTTCGACTAATATATTAGGATCGTTCCATTTACTATTTTTTATGAATCGTTTCAGAATCTCGGGAAGCAGTTCATCATTATCACCATCATTATGATTATCATCCTCATTATTATAATCATTTTCATAATGATGATCATTATCATCGTTATCATTACCATCATAATTTCCACCTTTGTCCACAGACTGTTCAATGGATTGAGTTGCCTTTGATAGTGTTGAAAGCTTCTTTTTAGATGTGCTAGAATGCTTTAACATTGTTATGTTATTATTACCACTATTACCTTTCCCCACTAACTTCTTGATGGGGTATATTGTCTCTGATAGGGTTGAGGGCTTTTGAGATGTGGGTGCATGTCTGAACATGGGTTTCACAGGAGGTGTCGAAGGTTTCTCATTAAACAACTCGCTAACAGTATGAGTGCGTTGTAGTGTATTAAACTTGAGGTTAATATTATCTTGAGCAGTACTATTTTTCTCTTGGACTTGGTTTCTTGCTTTGGTTTGGGTTTTCCTTACATTTAGACTAGCGTGATTATTAAGTTTACATTCATGATTGTTTGAAGAAAGTACGTCGAATTCTTTTGTTTTAAGCATTCCTCGACACTGTTTCGATCGTTGCTTTGAACAGCGCCAAATAATAGTTCCATTTTTATTGCTTCGTTTCACAATATATGAATATCCTTTATAGTATGCATAAGGCTTACCATACCTAGTCACTGATACTTCCATATCAACTGTCAAGCACAAACTAATCTCTAGTAAAGACAACTCGGTAATAACAACAATAGTTTAATGTGGGAGCATATATACATGCAAAAAAGTGGGAGCAAAGGTGGGGGGGTAAAAAGTGGGAGCAAAAGTGGTAGCAAATGTGGGAGAAAAAAATAACTGTGAGCAAAAAGTGGGAGCAAATATGGGATCAAATGTGGGAGCAAAGCAAATATAAAAAGTGGGAGCAAATATGCTAAGAAATATGTCAACAAATATACCAGCAAAAGTAAATACACAAGTCAAGATAGATTAAAGTGCAAAGAAAATATGGAAGCAAATATGAGAGCAAAAATTGTGTTTTTCTAAAACAACTAGACATAACAAACTTAGTCATAACCTAACCTAACCTAACCCAACCTAACCAAACCTAACCTCACCTAACCTCACCTAACCTAACCTAACCTCACCTAACCTCACCTAACCTAACCTCACCTCACCTAACCTCACCTCACCTAACCTAACCT
Organism: Meconema thalassinum; assembly: GCA_946902985.2. Classification (NCBI taxonomy): domain Eukaryota; kingdom Metazoa; phylum Arthropoda; class Insecta; order Orthoptera; family Tettigoniidae; genus Meconema; species Meconema thalassinum. The sequence goes on along the minus strand of OX336400.1, from coordinate 95,084,376 downwards.
AACCTAACTTTACCTAACCTAACTTGACTGAACTTTACCTAACCTAACCCATCATAACTTCACCTAACCTAACTTTACCTAACCTAACGTTCAACTCTCAGATCAAAATTAAATTCTAGGCATAGTTGAGTTGGAACCCAAGACTTCAGGGATAACACACAAGTATACTAGCCACTACACCGCAAAATGGGCAAATTATCATGCAACACAACATAAAGTAAAAGTTTCCTGTAGTGTAACTCATTGGCTGTCAACCATAGTTTGGGAATTCAAACCCAAGACCTCAAGACTTTTGTTTTGAACATTATCAGAAATATTATTCCATTTACATTTTGCTGCTGCTTATAGTTATAAGAGTTGGCATTAATATGGGAAGCAAAAAAAAAGTGGGAGCAAATGTGGGAGCCAATATGGGAGCAAATATAGGAGCCAAGATGGGGGGCAAAAGTGGGAGCAAATGTGGGAGCCAATATGGGAGTCAATATGGAGGCAAATATGGGAGCAAATGTGTGAACTAATCATCTCACCTCGGATATCGCCAGTGAGTACTCATATCCACCGCAAGGTAGCGGAAACATACTTTGTGTGTTGTATGTATCTATCTTACAAAGTTTGACTGCATGCAAAACGTCCTTGTATAAGCTGTGCATATAATTTTCATATACAATTAAGACCAAGTGTTCAGTACTAACATGTATAGCCTTGTCTAGGGTATATAGAGGATCGTTAGCAAGAAAGACTGACTAACCCAGGAGTGTAAAGCCTTGCCATATGCAGTAAGCATCTGTTGGCAGAAATGGTTCCTAATAATAACGGACTTAATGAATATGAAACGTGTTTTGAGTGTCGTCTTAAATCCTATTTTATACGTTGTGATACGTGTAAGGATTTAAGACGACACACAAAAGACAACACCCAAAATACGTTTGTGTCGTCTTAAATCCTTACACGTATCACAACGTATAAAATAGGATTTAAGATGACACTCAAAACACGTTTCATATTCATTAAGTCCGTTATTATTAGGAACCATTTCTGCCAACAGATGCTTACTGCATATGGCAAGGCTTTACACTCCTGGGTTAGTCAGTCTTTCTTGCTAACGATCCTCTATATACCCTAGACAAGGCTATACATGTTAGTACTGAACACTTGGTCTTAATTGTATATGAAAATTATATGCACAGCTTATACAAGGACGTTTTGCATGCAGTCAAACTTTGTAAGATAGATACATACAACACACAAAGTATGTTTCCGCTACCTTGCGGTGGATATGAGTACTCACTGGCGATATCCGAGGTGAGATGATTAGTTCACACATTTGCTCCCATATTTGCCTCCATATTGACTCCCATATTGGCTCCCACATTTGCTCCCACTTTTGCCCCCCATCTTGGCTCCTATATTTGCTCCCATATTGGCTCCCACATTTGCTCCCACTTTTTTTTTGCTTCCCATATTAATGCCAACTCTTATAACTATAAGCAGCAGCAAAATGTAAATGGAATAATATTTCTGATAATGTTCAAAACAAAAGTCTTGAGGTCTTGGGTTTGAATTCCCAAACTATGGTTGACAGCCAATGAGTTACACTACAGGAAACTTTTACTTTATGTTGTGTTGCATGATAATTTGCCCATTTTGCGGTGTAGTGGCTAGTATACTTGTGTGTTATCCCTGAAGTCTTGGGTTCCAACTCAACTATGCCTAGAATTTAATTTTGATCTGAGAGTTGAACGTTAGGTTAGGTAAAGTTAGGTTAGGTGAAGTTATGATGGGTTAGGTTAGGTAAAGTTCAGTCAAGTTAGGTTAGGTAAAGTTAGGTTAGGTTAGGTTAGGTGAGGTGAGGTTAGGTGAGGTGAGGTTAGGTTAGGTGAGGTTAGGTGAGGTTAGGTTAGGTTAGGTGAGGTTAGGTGAGGTTAGGTTTGGTTAGGTTGGGTTAGGTTAGGTTAGGTTATGACTAAGTTTGTTATGTCTAGTTGTTTTAGAAAAACACAATTTTTGCTCTCATATTTGCTTCCATATTTTCTTTGCACTTTAATCTATCTTGACTTGTGTATTTACTTTTGCTGGTATATTTGTTGACATATTTCTTAGCATATTTGCTCCCACTTTTTATATTTGCTTTGCTCCCACATTTGATCCCATATTTGCTCCCACTTTTTGCTCACAGTTATTTTTTTCTCCCACATTTGCTACCACTTTTGCTCCCACTTTTTACCCCCCCACCTTTGCTCCCACTTTTTTGCATGTATATATGCTCCCACATTAAACTATTGTTGTTATTACCGAGTTGTCTTTACTAGAGATTAGTTTGTGCTTGACAGTTGATATGGAAGTATCAGTGACTAGGTATGGTAAGCCTTATGCATACTATAAAGGATATTCATATATTGTGAAACGAAGCAATAAAAATGGAACTATTATTTGGCGCTGTTCAAAGCAACGATCGAAACAGTGTCGAGGAATGCTTAAAACAAAAGAATTCGACGTACTTTCTTCAAACAATCATGAATGTAAACTTAATAATCACGCTAGTCTAAATGTAAGGAAAACCCAAACCAAAGCAAGAAACCAAGTCCAAGAGAAAAATAGTACTGCTCAAGATAATATTAACCTCAAGTTTAATACACTACAACGCACTCATACTGTTAGCGAGTTGTTTAATGAGAAACCTTCGACACCTCCTGTGAAACCCATGTTCAGACATGCACCCACATCTCAAAAGCCCTCAACCCTATCAGAGACAATATACCCCATCAAGAAGTTAGTGGGGAAAGGTAATAGTGGTAATAATAACATAACAATGTTAAAGCATTCTAGCACATCTAAAAAGAAGCTTTCAACACTATCAAAGGCAACTCAATCCATTGAACAGTCTGTGGACAAAGGTGGAAATTATGATGGTAATGATAACGATGATAATGATCATCATTATGAAAATGATTATAATAATGAGGATGATAATCATAATGATGGTGATAATGATGAACTGCTTCCCGAGATTCTGAAACGATTCATAAAAAATAGTAAATGGAACGATCCTAATATATTAGTCGAACGTCTACAGCTCTTGCATGCCTGTAAACAGCTTGGCCATATTGGTTATGAGAAAGAGCTATTAAATATAGAAAATGAACTTCGTAAAGCTGCTATTATTGTGTAATGGGTCAACGTAGCAACACCCCCATCCCCTAAAAAATAATTTTCAACAAGTGTTATGTTTAAAAGAATTGATAAACCAAAAGAGCTGTATTCTGTGTGTCTATCTCTTGTAAAAAAATGATTAAATTGATAAACATAGTTTGTGTATATTTCTTGTTTTCTTGCATGTTCAAGCAATAGTTATGTCAGGGAAGGGATTTGAACCCTTGCTTCCTTATATATTTGGAAATTTGATCTTAAGTCAAACGCCTTAACCACTCGGCCACCCTGACAGTTACTGATTTAATTAGTCTTGTTGGACATTAGTGTTTACGAAACTTTTCTTTTCCCCACTATATATATGCTCAACCACTTTTTGGTTTTTCAATGCTGATTTTTGTTTTGTTTCAATTTTTTTTCACTAACATTGCAGTTATCAGTATTGCAAACTGCGTGTTTAATATAGGGTTAAAGGCATTAAATAAATCACAAGCCTTACAGTAGTTGCCTATGATGTATGACATGCAACATGTTATTCAAAATTTCAAATAGAGCTGTGCCTTGTTAACATTAAACTCTGTTGGTCATTAAAATAACTACTTGTAAAATAATTCCAGTGTCGAATCCTATTAGCAAATAGCATATATTAAATTTATGTTTAAAGAGTTTTTTATAGCACCAACCATTGACCAAAGGGGTGGGAAAAAGTGGGTTTTTCGGGAAACATTAATCATATCTCTCTTAATAGGCACAATATCAAAACCGTACAAAATGGACAATATTCCCCTAATAATTACCTAAAACTTTTGTCTGAAAGAATTTTTGATATGACCCGTCATTACGCCAAGGAATGAGAAAAATGATTTCGGAATTATAAGAAAATGCCAAGAGCTATCAGAGGTTGCCATGGCAACACTACTAAATTGATGAGGGATAAGACATCTGACGTAGCCATGACATCGCACTTGCACGAGATCAGATTCAGTATTTCCATCTGACTAAGCCGGCCCCGTGGTGTTGGGGTAGCGCGCCTGCCTCTCACTCGGAGGCCCCGGGTTCGATCCCCGGCTCCGTCAGGGATTTTATAACTGACGTGAGGGTTGGAACGGGGTGCACTCAGCCTCGTGAGGACAATTGAGTAGCTGTCTGACAGTGAGACAGCACCCCGATCACGAATACCAAGATTAACAGCCGAGGGGACCCGACGCGCTGATCACGCTTCACCCCAATATCTGCAGGTCAAATGGCTGGGCAGCGGTCGCTTGGTCGGCCTTAGCCCGTCATGGGCTGAATGGTGCCAGGGGTTGACTTTGACATCTGACTAAGTGGGAAGCGGCTTCGGTGACGTAACTGGTAGCAAGCATGCTGAATGTCAATGCCCAAGGTTGCGAGTTCAAAGCCGGCCGAAGTCGTCGGATTTTCTAAGAGCGCTAAAAATCCCTCAGTATGCTTTCCTTTGGAGGGGAAGTTCCAACGTTCGTTGCGAGTTGCTGGTTGTGGTGGCATCTAGTAGCCAAGTTCACAGGTAGGTGTCGTTGACGGTAGTACCTGGTAGCAACATTAGGAACTACTGCCTGAAATTGACCGTCTGCAGTCCTTACCTGAATTACAGACTAATACAGCCATTCATAAGTACACAGGGTTACATGACCGTGTTGTCGCAGCCCCTAAACTGAGGAACCAACCAAAATCTCTGCGGGAGATATAATTTTGCGTGAAAAAGTAACAGACCGTTACATAGTTACACATCAGTGTCGAAACCTTGCATAAGGACAGTGTGACCACAAGTATAAAAAATGGACCCCAAATGACAAAAAGGTTACCGTTCCACATAAGACAATAAATTTTTTAAAATAAGCATAAAATGACGAAAAACAAAGTTAATTAAGCTCCAATTATAAAATACCTTCTCGCAATAAATGGGGTCTGATCCTTCTACGAAAACCTGCATATTCTGCCTATTTTCGCCTATCCCCAAGTTTGTCCGGTGAAATCTACCTCCGCCTTCCGGCGTGCCGAGAGGACTTTTTTTAAATTCAGATTTGTGTTTCACAGTAAACACAATTATTCTCCGTTTAAAACAAGCCATACAATAGAGGAGACCGTCATGAGCTGAAGTGCATAGTCATTTATATTGACTTTAAGGATGGTTGTTGTGAGGGATCGAACACTCCTCTTGTTGGTTTTGGGGAAAGTGTACTCCATTCCATTCCATTTTTTAAAAGCCACTAATCAGGTCCTAGCATTGGGCAGTTGCAAACCATTTGACTATTCATAACATCAAATGTGCATTTGCCTGGAGTAGAAGTGGGAAACCACATCAGTTTGGTGTATAGAAAACTCACCTCACCCCAACTCATTGGAAAAATGAAAATCATTTGTTTTTTGTCTTACTTAGGGGCTTGGAAATCATTGGTTATCAGTCCTTGGGAAAATAATCATGGGCAAGCACACTATTATTAGCTGAGTTTCTAATACCTTTTTTGCATACCCTAGGACCAGTATTGCATTATAAGACATGTCATGTGATATAAAACAAAAGAGGTCTTTAATTCCACCCCTGGGCGTCATATCTAGTGTCATGTAGGTTGACGATCACGGAGTTCCAGCTGAGACCGTCATTGCTTCCACTAACTTGTGCTAGGCTCTTCTCTGTCTTATTTCCTGTCGACCACACTTGCTCATCTCGTGTTCTCTACCGACCCCAACATGATTAGGGTATCCGAGCCCTAGGGAGTCTCTTCCTTTTGCAACTTCATTGGCCCTGGTTTATTTATTTTTTCTGATATCCTGAGGAGGCAGCCTTGTTTTTATTTTCATGTTATTTCCTGTCTTTTGCTCATGCCCCCCTCAAGAAGGTAGGGTGTATTTAGCCCCACCACTTGCGGTGCACTCTGCATATGGCTACACCCTCAAGGGCTGATCAGTTTGGAAGTTGGCGACCCCAAGGGATTTCTGAGCTGAGTCCAGTTTACCTCCTCTTTATCCATTACCTCTGGGACAAAGCCTCTCCTAGTATACTTTTTATCTGCCTTTCATGGCTCTCCTTCCTTCCAACTCCCTCAATCCACATGCTTGAGGGTTGAGGGCCATTTTTTATTCCTTCTGTTCTTTATTTGACCTATTGTTTTCCATTTCTTCTTCTAGTATATAAGCGTGTAGTAGCTTAGATTTAATTTTCATCTTTACGATGACCCAAACCATTGAGGGTCGCTGTAGAACGCTTCTCTCTTGTCCAAAGGACAGCATGCTGAATTCCTCACTGGTTCATGAATTTTATTCTTTGTTCACTTAGTTCTCATGGCTTTGAAACTGGCTGTCTGTAACGTGATCATTATTCATTTTAACTTCAGCGTACTAAACTAATTTTAAATTAATTATTTTAAATTAATTATTTTAAATTCAGATTTGTGTTTCACAGTAAACACAATTATTATTCTCCGTTTAAAACAAGCCATACCATTCTTTTTCTACCATGATAGCTTATACGTGGGCATGGCTATAGATCATCAGCTAAGGATTCAATTTCCATTACCTACACCTCTCATGGTATGCCAATTCGTTAAACTATAGAAAACGTTTCTATATGTTCTGTTACATTATTATTTGACCATCTCACCGTGTAGTGGTTAACCTACTTGGTTGTCAACACTAAGGTCTTGCCTTCCAACCCCGACTATACCATGACATTCATTTCAAGGTTGCCATAAGCTTCACTAAGCCTTTGTCAAACCTAACAACGATCTAGTCATGTGCAGAGCACGCCCGCTATCATGCAAATGAGTAATATGAAACTTACTGACAAGGTCGCTGTGCTGTTATCGCCAAGGGACACTAGACAAACCAAAGCCAGAGTCTCTGTGCAGATTCAACACAGCGGTAGTAGGCAAGCCTAGGTTTGTTTAAAAATCATCATGAATATAGCTCCACTGTCACTACAGAGGCCCCGGTTCGATTTTTTTTCACAAGGCTGCAACAGGGTAGACTGAGTCTTGACAGGTAAAACTTTTTGGGGTCCATTCGTGAACCAGGGTAAAGGGTTGGCCATCCTGACTTCTTCAACACCTCAAACCAATGTTTACTATTACTGGTGAGTTATCATTTTTTCTTTCTTCGGCTTTTCCCAATTATTTTGAGTCGCCGGAGCCAACCAGGCTCATTTTGGTTTTGGCCGGGGATTTAAGGCCGAATGCCCTTCCTGACGCCACGTGATTTTCTTCATGTGAAAATTCCAACCCCCGCTGTCACCGGGATTTGAACCCCACCTGCCCGAGTAAAGACGAGCAGCTAAGCACCTGCGCCATCACGCTCCCCACAGGTTAGTTATCTATCCGCACATTAATCCATAATTACCTAATAATAATAATAACAACCATCATCATCCATACACATGTCCATTAAAGCATGGTTTCACAAAGATGCTTATGCTTTAAGTGTATAACACGTTTTTCTCCCATAACATGACTATTTACTGTTTTAGGGGTGAAATGATCCATCGAGGTAAAATCCTATATCATCCCCTATTTTTTAAGCTATCACACCTAATTTTAGGATTCTTCGTTTCCGAGATAGGGATTTTTCAATTTTGGGGGGTAGTTTCACCCCCCTGCTATTTTTCATCAAAAACAAAAGATCTTAGGTTCATTTATCATTTTTAGGTGTTTAACACGTTTTTTCCCCATAACATGACTATTTACTGTTTTAGGGGTGAAATGATCCATCGAGGTAAAAACCTATATCATCCCCTATTTTTTAAGCTATCACACCTAATTTTTGGATTCTTCGTTTCCGAGATATGGATTTTTCAATTTTGGGGGTAGTTTCACCCCCCTGCTATTTTTCATCAAAAACAAAAGATCTTAGGTTCATTTATCATTTTTAGGTGTTTAACACGTTTTTTCCCCATAACATGACTATTTACTGTTTTAGGGGTGAAATGATCCATCGAGGTAAAAGCCTATATCATCCCCTATTTTTTAAGCTATCACACCTAATTTTAGGATTCTTCGTTTCCGAGATAGGGATTTTTCAATTTTGGGGGGTAGTTTCACCCCTCTGCTATTTTTCATCAAAAACAAAAGATCTTAGGTTCATTTATCATTTTTAGGTGTTTAACACGTTTTTTCCCCATAACATGACTATTTACTGTTTTAGGGGTGAAATGATCCATCGAGGTAAAAGCCTATATCATCCCCTATTTTTTAAGCTATCACACTTAATTTTAGGATTCTTCGTTTCCGAGATAGGGATTTTTCAATTTTGGGGGGTAGTTTCACCCCCAAACAGGGAATGTTGCCCCAAGTGCTAGGACCCCTCATACAAGTCCCTAGCATGATTGGTTCGCGAGATATGAACAAAAGTGTCGTTAGGCCCTTTCGACAAAAATAAATCCTACATTCAAAAACGGGGCGTTACCCCCCAGGGTTAGAATACTGCCTATGGCAAAATTCCATGAGGGGTTCAGAAAATATTAACTAACGTGTAGTTAAGTCCTTTTGACAAAAGCCGACCGTGCGCGCACATACAAAAAAAAATTACTATTTCACCCCCCGGGTAAGGGTAGTTTTTATTTTGGGGTGAATATACCCCTTCGATAGAAAAAGAGAGTTCACCACGAGTCCTACGACACCTCATACGTTTAAATCCGATTATTGGTTAGCGAGATAGTCAAAAGCCGATGACCTATTAGTTTTTATGGTTTATTTCAATACATATTAAAAACACTCATTAATAAATCATCATTTAAAAAGCCCGCCCTCTTACAAAACTCCTCAAGTGCGCATGCGTATAAAAAAACATTCATCGCCAAAATGTCAAAAAACAACATGTTTACCCCAAATGGCGTTTCCCAATTCCATCCATTTTTAAAAAATAACCTCACCATCATCTAGAGCGGAAAAAATACCATCTAAACGACCCCTCACTCGACCCTACTCCTCCCCCACCACATAACCCTTTCCCAACATAGGCATACATATTCAAGCACGAGCGCGACTTCAGGAAACCAACACTACCCCACTACTCGCGAATGACCTTTTAGTTTTGGTCTTTTAATCAAATAAAGAGCCTATAGGAAAGTAGGGGGCATTACTAGCAGTGCTAGGACACCCTGTATGTTCTAATCCCATGTTTGGTTAGCGAGATATCAGGTTCGGGGCAAATACGAGGGTGGCTCAATAAAAAGGTAAGCAGCTCCCCCACTACCCCACTACTCCCATTATATCCAGTTCTGGGGAGACCGGGCTTTACTGTACCGTATACATTCAAACAACATTTCTTTGGTTCAAAGACCATTTTCGTATCCTTGGCATTTATTAATTATGAGAGGGTCCTCATTGATTGGGAAGATTAATACACATACGACGACGGAGAATTACAGGGGCTTTTTATCATAAGAAGATCCTGCATTCGAATCTCTTCACGTGCCTCGGGATCCAATCCCTTACAGAGGACTTATACAAAATGCGATTTAGAGTCGGCCGTGGCCCATATGACATACGCTCAATAATACCATATATTAGCTCCCTTTTTAAATACATACACAATGCCTCGTGATACTATGTCACAAATAGAGGACTTATACAATTATCAATTCACTGCAATCAACTACCCTCCATAAGTAATGTACCAAGTATTTTAACCACTACGCGTTCCTAGCGTGACACTTTAATATTATATTTGCGCTCATTATGCGCTATGCATTATTTAAGCCGAAAATGTCTTCCCAAGAACTGATAAATCTCTTTAGTAACAATTCATATTATTTTAATTCACATATTAATCTTTCCGTTGTCGATAAATCGCTCCCTGTTTTAAAATATTCCATTGAACCTCATCTCTTACACATACGTTAAGGCTTAACGTTCTTATATTCATATCAATTTATTTGATTTTTATTTAACATTTCCATATTTAATTATTATTATTATCTTTATTCTTTATACAAGCTCAAAAGCTATTTCTTTCATATCTCAACTTTACTTTATTTCAATGTCTTTCATGATAATTAATGATATTTCGCTTGCTCTTATGACATTTGTTAAATACATTAACCCTTTATTCACATATTTCCTCTACGGGATTTATTCTTTACATAATTATTTATAATTTCTCAATTTATTTTATTATTGTTCAGACCGTGTTCTTGATTATTCAGTATTTATTTATTTAAACACATCCCTCTCACTCAAAAACTCCGGTGGGTTTGTACACAATCAATTTCTGACACCAAAATAAAATGAATTTAGTACTCACATATTTTCCAGATCATCCTATGATCTTAAATCTGGTGCGGTGCTTCATTTTTGGGCCCACTTTGAACTTTTTACTCCATATTAAAGGTATTCATCTTACGTAAAAACACTTTTTGACATATATTTAAAACACTTAATATTGACGACATTTTTATATACTGATGTGTCCCTTTTGAACACATAATAAACACTAAAAATATTATTTAACACACAATCTTGATTATTTTACACTTCACAATTCTCGATCACTAGGCCGTATTTTTGAGCCTATCACACGTGATCTTCTTAAATTCCCGTTTCCAAGGGTGAAATTTATTCGATGTCGGCTTCCTATCCTGCAGAATGCGAAAGTCTCGAAACATCTATTGTTCCCTGGAGTCAAATTCTGCTATTCCTATCCTGGATAACCGGCTATTTATCTAGCCTGAACGGCTTCTCTGTAGATCTGTCTATCGATCCTAACGAAAGTCTATACGGATCGAGGTCTCCTCTAAGACCTATAGATTTAGTTTATAGCAGCTAACACTTCTCAATTCTAGTATTTTTAGAATAGTTCGCCTGCTTTCTGGAGATAATGTTTATAGTCTCCTATCTTCTTTATTTGAACTGTTTTAACACTCCTACGTTTCGAACCTTATTCTGTTCTTCCCTTTTAGGTTTCTTTAATTTAAATAACAGTTTATCTGTCTGGTACGATACTTCCGTACGTTATGATCTATTCGTTCGTACATTTAACGACCTATCGCCTTTAAGTCCGATGTTCGCAGCCTGCTCTGACTATATCTTACAAATTTTCACTTTAACTTGTATACAGTCGGGCCTAAATCCTATAATTAGGATTTTCCTAATATTTCACTACGGCGATACTTTAAAATTTCGTCTTGACCACTCCTTATGGAGGCAAGCAAGTCGTTAATACTGTGACGCCTGTGGCTATCGGATCTTACTTCTGCGGTGTAACACAACTTTTCTCCCCTCAAGGAGTACTGGTAGCTGTTTTCGATGTAACGCAGAGTTACGTCCCCTCACGGACTGTCGGAATGACTACTTCTACGTCGTGGTGCAGCACTTCCCCTCACGGAGTGCTCGTATGACTGCATGTGCTGATAATACTTCACGTCCTCCTGGACGGATTCGTACTGCGTGATGCGTGGCAACACCCCTCGGGCTGTTCAAGACTGCATGTGCTGTGATGTAGCCTTACGCCCCTCACGGGCTATTCGAGACTGCATTCGTTGTGATGTAGCACAGTGACGTGCCCTCAGGCCGTTTGAAACTGCATTCAATGATGATCGTGACACAGTGACGCCCCCCTCGGGCTGTCTGAAACTGCATGATTGGCTTGGAAACGCCCGAAGCTTTATACTGTTTTACTACAAAAAAATAAGACTCTAGCCCTTTCTGTGGTCAACTTCTAAAATAATGGTGCCACCAATATAAAAATTATACCTTCCGAAAGCTCTTCTTCTCAATGTCACATAATCTTATTGCACCTAAGAATCGATCGTGCAATTCGGAGATATTAATTAATTTCTCGTCCTCAATTGTGTGGGTGTTGCATTCCTTTTGCTCTCTCCCCTCCACAGAGGCTTAGGTACTTCCCCAATGACGTCGTCTTACGTCGGCAGTTTTTTTCTGCGCAATTATTAAATGGTTTCTCTTTACTGAAAAATCTCTCATTCAAAATGATTCACTGTACTGTGCTTGTTTACTCATTATTATGCTCGTAAACGTGTTAATTTTAATTATTCCTCTTCTGGCGCATAAGCGGCTTTGTCAATTTCCAGCAACGTCAGCTCGAATTCCGATTCAGGCTTCCTTGTCTATCACGGTGGAAATTTCCATTCAGTATTTAATACTCGTGACCAGCCCTCTCTTGAATGTCAAGTGGGGTGATCTCATCTAAGGAACATCTGTCCCTAGTCGCTTGCACAATGTTAAGCTATAATCCTGGCTTAAAATCTCTCTCCGTTCCTTTATGAAACTATACGTTTCTTTCATTTCTTCCTTAAGGACATGGGTTCGACCTTCATGGACCCTATGGCACATGGGTTCATCTCTCCCCTCCTTAGGTAAATAAATTTTCGAAAATTCTTGAGGAAATTTATTTCAATTTTATTTGTATTTCTTTATTCGTCGAATCCATCATAACGTCATCCGTATTTACTGTTGTTTTTACTTCTTTTAAAGTTCCTTCCACTAATTATGTAGGTTGGGTATGCTCTATCTTTACCCTTTCTTTCTCCTTTATTACATTAAAATTTTCCTTTTCAATAAAATCAATTACTTCTTTAAAGTTCCTCTCCTTTCTGGTTTGTGTTTAGGTTGGGTCTTCAAGAGTTCCCATTCATTCATTTATTCCCTAGTGGTCGACTCTACTCAGGCCATAAATCTCTTGTCACGTTCGGTATTTACAACTCTCTGCCCTCGTCTGGCGCGCTCCTCCAAACTCGAGTCAACAGTTGGTTTCCTTTCTTCTTTTCTCAGGACAGACTTCAAGTCGGTCTGTTCTCTATTCGTCACATATTTTCAACTCAATAACTTTCTGTTAATTATCTTGCGGGTGCAATTAGCTTTACCCGTAACTTAATTCATTACAGTTATCAGACTTCAAGTCTGTTACCCTTCATTCGATTTTTTAAGAGCTCAGTCTGACTTCACCTGACTCTTTCTGGTTCTCTTCCCTATTCCTCATCTCTCTTTGAGATGGTATTTCAGCAAATATTTTACTTATTTCTCATATTCTTTGACGGTTGCAAATATCTTTACCCGTTTGTTCCAATGGGATAATCCTTTTCCTTCACCTCGTATCGAGATGGCATTTTCCAAGAGTATTTCTTTTTCCTACTCTTCCAATTCTTTAGATTTTCCAAATCTCTTTTCTTTCTCTTCTTTTTATCCTTCCCTTTCTTCTTACGATGCTTCCAGCTGAAATATGCCTGGGCATCCTCTTTCTCCAAGACATCGTTGGTTATTCCACCTTCTTTCATTGTTTCCATGGGGTATCCATTTCCTGGTACACCAATTATCAACGGCGGTTTTCCTCCTTTTGGCTCTTCTTCAGAGACGTCTCCTCTCATTTTTTCATTGCTCCCAACAATCTCATCTTTTTCCTTTAGGGTTTCTTGGCTCTTATTAGCACCTTCCTCCATTTCTCTAGTCTTTCTTTGGCAATCTAGACATTTAATCATTAATTCGAGGATCTGGGCTTTCAATTTTTCCTCTTCTTCCTCTAATGCCCTTTTATTTTCCTGGTCCTGCATTTCTTCGAAGTTTTCCTTTTCCCTTTCTGTGAAATCGTGAACCTCTGTTTCCATCGGTGCTTCATTGATATTTTCTATATTTGTTTCATCTAATTTCTCTATTTCTTCTGGAATTATCATTTCCGTTTCTTCAACTATTAATTCCTTTGTTATCTCCTGTTCCGAGATTACTTCTTGTTCTTCCAGCTCGACCTTTCCTTCAAAATGAGTCTCTTCAGTTTGCAGCTCATCCTCATTTTGGCTGTCCTCCTGGTCTGGAGTTACGATCTCTTCCTGAATTTCCATTTGTTTCTCTAGAAGGATCTCCAAGTTTTCTTCAATTTCCACTGGAGTCATGATGATTTCTATTTCTTGTTTTTCTTCTTTAATCTCAACTTTGGGCTTTTCTGGCACCGTGACTTCTTTTTATTCTTCAATTTCAGCTTGTTTGTCAACTTCAGTCTGGACAACTGTTTCATTTATGACTGGGATAGCCATTTCTTTTGCTTTGAGGTCCTCTGCTAATATGTATTCATCATATTTCTTTCGGACGGTTTCTAATATTTCTTCGTATTCCGAAATCTTAACCTTTCTCAATTCAGCTAACTCCTGAACAGTTATTATTCCATCTTCATCATACATGCTCATTCTGAAGCAATGCATCTGATCATGTTCTTCCTGTAAATAATCCCTTTGTTCCTGAATATATTTCTCCCGGTTGTGCTCTTTATAATCGGTCTTCCACCAAATCTTATCCCATTCTCTTCTCATATCCCATACCTGCTCCATTATCTCACTTATTTCATTAATAAACATTTTTATCTGTTTCCACGGAGCTAATTCTATTTTTCCTTCTTTCTCCATACGTTTCGCAAATTTCTTCTTTGTTTCTATCAATGACCTTTTAACATTAGGAATTTCTTTGGACAATTCCTCTAGTTCCTGTTTGGATATCTTATAGTTATTTATACTGGCCCTCTTACGAAGTTTGTCTATCTTCTCCCTTTCCTTAGAAATACTTTCTCTCTGTTCCTCAATTCCTTCCTTCTTTCTTGAATTATAATCTTTTAATACCCAAAGTTCGCCATTCATCTTATGATACTTATTATCCGTTTCCCGAATTATCTTCAAGAATTTATTTATTTCATCCCAAGTCGCCATTTCTACCTTTTACTGATCCTGAACGTCAGTACTATCGCTCTTTTCCCCTTCGTTTTCTGAGCCTACTTGGACCGGCGTTACTACGTGAGACTTTGAATTACCTTTACTCTTATCAATATCAATTACATTTTCCCTTGGAATTGGTTTACAAATTTCCTTTTCCTTTCCGAGCTCTAAAGGCTCAACATTTATTACCCTTTTGTCTGCAGACATGTTACCTTCTCTTCGTGTAACTATGTCTCCAGGTGCACGCATGCTTTCTACAGAAACATTTATAATTTCTTTAGTTGGGTACTCTTTCTCACCTGTAGTTTTACTTTTATCTGGGCTCTCGGCCCTTACATTCTCAGAGAGCCTCCGCCTCTCTTCACTTAACAACATCATATTAAAATACAGTGGGCCACTAATGCCACCACACTAGTACATGCTTGAGAGATGATACTCTGAATCCGTGTGTCCCAATTTCTTTAAAATATTACTTTAGTACGGGTATTCACTTACAACGTACCCTTTTGATACTTTTATTCAATTTCATAAAACCTTTATGGAAGTATTAAAAATTCAAAATTTCGAAAAAACATTTTTTTCAAAAAAATGAAAATTTTGATTTTTCGAGAAAACTCGGGTTTTCCCTAGGAAACTCAGCCCTACGTACTGGGCGCCAAAAAGAAGTTTATGCTTGCTAGGGGGTTTATAATATAATATTCAGGGCTGCTCGGTATGAGTTTCCAGGGACCCATGCGGTCAGTTAATATTTTACGTTGTAGCTATTCCTATCATTACTTTAATTTTACATGATATGACCGACTTAAGTGTTCCTCTAGTTATTAATCCAGCACATTATTTATATATCCCCATGTGCCCATTTAGCAAGAAATATGCCAATCACAGTATACCAGCGTAGCTCAATTCGGGATTTCGGGGCAGCGGTAAGTTCCCCCACTCTGTGACTCACATATTTTGGATTAATTAGAGGATACACTTGCAAAAATAACAACAAAATCAACTCCTATTTAAACACATTTAATTAATAAAATTAATGGCGCTACAAACATTTTAACACTTTAATTACTGACCCAATAATCAACTGCTTGTTCCAAATGAACAAGGAATCACAAATAAAATAAACAAATATTGTATTCAAAACCTGTGGTTTCCACATAAACCAACAATTCTTACTTAGTCTCACTTCCATAAAGCACTAACATTAAGTTTACATAACTCCGAGCTCTTTGGCTCCATGCATTTACATTATTATGGTGTCATTCTTGTACACCTCAAACACTATCCTTTATATTTTCTTATTTCTCAAAAACAAATATATAATTATATTTAAAATCTATGTTAATTATCTAACTCAATATTTTGGGCATGTCCACACATTCAGTTGTTATCATCTCTCTTTATTCCACAAATATATTAAGGTAATCAGAAAACCAATTGTGTACTCCAGAGCGTGAAGGTACTTGACACAGTCAAAAAACTATAGTTACTCCCGAACTCAGTTGCCTTCAATCAACTCGTGGAATCCCACGTCCATACATTATTACAATAGGGATTGTTATTTATCTCTTATGTCTTAATAGACCATTATCATATAAGAAACTACGATCTGAACCGGCAAACGAAATATCCATCTATAAGGACCTCGGTTCAACGCCCGGGTCGTTAACAACTTTAAACACTCCTGGTGTATTCATTCTCTTTACAACAGCTTACGAGACGGTCTCGGTTCTCTCTCGCTTTAAGAGAGCTAGACCCTACTACTTGGGGTGCGATTTATGACACGTAGGGTGACGGCGACTCCCTGTCTGACCCAACGTTAGTAGCTTATTTCCAAGGCTTTCAAAACAAACCTTCCCATTATATCCAGTTCTGGGGAGACCGGGCTTTACTGTACCGTATACATTCAAACAACATTTCTTTGGTTCAAAGACCATTTTCGTATCCTTGGCATTTATTAATTATGAGAGGGTCCTCATTGATTGGGAAGATTAATACACATACGACGACGGAGAATTACAGGGGCTTTTTATCATAAGAAGATCCTGCATTCGAATCTCTTCACGTGCCTCGGGATCCAATCCCTTACAGAGGACTTATACAAAATGCGATTTAGAGTCGGCCGTGGCCCATATGACATACGCTCAATAATACCATATATTAGCTCCCTTTTTAAATACATACACAATGCCTCGTGATACTATGTCACAAATAGAGGACTTATACAATTATCAATTCACTGCAATCAACTACCCTCCATAAGTAATGTACCAAGTATTTTAACCACTACGCGTTCCTAGCGTGACACTTTAATATTATATTTGCGCTCATTATGCGCTATGCATTATTTAAGCCGAAAATGTCTTCCCAAGAACTGATAAATCTCTTTAGTAACAATTCATATTATTTTAATTCACATATTAATCTTTCCGTTGTCGATAAATCGCTCCCTGTTTTAAAATATTCCATTGAACCTCATCTCTTACACATACGTTAAGGCTTAACGTTCTTATATTCATATCAATTTATTTGATTTTTATTTAACATTTCCATATTTAATTATTATTATTATCTTTATTCTTTATACAAGCTCAAAAGCTATTTCTTTCATATCTCAACTTTACTTTATTTCAATGTCTTTCATGATAATTAATGATATTTCGCTTGCTCTTATGACATTTGTTAAATACATTAACCCTTTATTCACATATTTCCTCTACGGGATTTATTCTTTACATAATTATTTATAATTTCTCAATTTATTTTATTATTGTTCAGACCGTGTTCTTGATTATTCAGTATTTATTTATTTAAACACATCCCTCTCACTCAAAAACTCCGGTGGGTTTGTACACAATCAATTTCTGACACCAAAATAAAATGAATTTAGTACTCACATATTTTCCAGATCATCCTATGATCTTAAATCTGGTGCGGTGCTTCATTTTTGGGCCCACTTTGAACTTTTTACTCCATATTAAAGGTATTCATCTTACGTAAAAACACTTTTTGACATATATTTAAAACACTTAATATTGACGACATTTTTATATACTGATGTGTCCCTTTTGAACACATAATAAACACTAAAAATATTATTTAACACACAATCTTGATTATTTTACACTTCACAATTCTCGATCACTAGGCCGTATTTTTGAGCCTATCACACGTGATCTTCTTAAATTCCCGTTTCCAAGGGTGAAATTTATTCGATGTCGGCTTCCTATCCTGCAGAATGCGAAAGTCTCGAAACATCTATTGTTCCCTGGAGTCAAATTCTGCTATTCCTATCCTGGATAACCGGCTATTTATCTAGCCTGAACGGCTTCTCTGTAGATCTGTCTATCGATCCTAACGAAAGTCTATACGGATCGAGGTCTCCTCTAAGACCTATAGATTTAGTTTATAGCAGCTAACACTTCTCAATTCTAGTATTTTTAGAATAGTTCGCCTGCTTTCTGGAGATAATGTTTATAGTCTCCTATCTTCTTTATTTGAACTGTTTTAACACTCCTACGTTTCGAACCTTATTCTGTTCTTCCCTTTTAGGTTTCTTTAATTTAAATAACAGTTTATCTGTCTGGTACGATACTTCCGTACGTTATGATCTATTCGTTCGTACATTTAACGACCTATCGCCTTTAAGTCCGATGTTCGCAGCCTGCTCTGACTATATCTTACAAATTTTCACTTTAACTTGTATACAGTCGGGCCTAAATCCTATAATTAGGATTTTCCTAATATTTCACTACGGCGATACTTTAAAATTTCGTCTTGACCACTCCTTATGGAGGCAAGCAAGTCGTTAATACTGTGACGCCTGTGGCTATCGGATCTTACTTCTGCGGTGTAACACAACTTTTCTCCCCTCAAGGAGTACTGGTAGCTGTTTTCGATGTAACGCAGAGTTACGTCCCCTCACGGACTGTCGGAATGACTACTTCTACGTCGTGGTGCAGCACTTCCCCTCACGGAGTGCTCGTATGACTGCATGTGCTGATAATACTTCACGTCCTCCTGGACGGATTCGTACTGCGTGATGCGTGGCAACACCCCTCGGGCTGTTCAAGACTGCATGTGCTGTGATGTAGCCTTACGCCCCTCACGGGCTATTCGAGACTGCATTCGTTGTGATGTAGCACAGTGACGTGCCCTCAGGCCGTTTGAAACTGCATTCAATGATGATCGTGACACAGTGACGCCCCCCTCGGGCTGTCTGAAACTGCATGATTGGCTTGGAAACGCCCGAAGCTTTATACTGTTTTACTACAAAAAAATAAGACTCTAGCCCTTTCTGTGGTCAACTTCTAAAATAATGGTGCCACCAATATAAAAATTATACCTTCCGAAAGCTCTTCTTCTCAATGTCACATAATCTTATTGCACCTAAGAATCGATCGTGCAATTCGGAGATATTAATTAATTTCTCGTCCTCAATTGTGTGGGTGTTGCATTCCTTTTGCTCTCTCCCCTCCACAGAGGCTTAGGTACTTCCCCAATGACGTCGTCTTACGTCGGCAGTTTTTTTCTGCGCAATTATTAAATGGTTTCTCTTTACTGAAAAATCTCTCATTCAAAATGATTCACTGTACTGTGCTTGTTTACTCATTATTATGCTCGTAAACGTGTTAATTTTAATTATTCCTCTTCTGGCGCATAAGCGGCTTTGTCAATTTCCAGCAACGTCAGCTCGAATTCCGATTCAGGCTTCCTTGTCTATCACGGTGGAAATTTCCATTCAGTATTTAATACTCGTGACCAGCCCTCTCTTGAATGTCAAGTGGGGTGATCTCATCTAAGGAACATCTGTCCCTAGTCGCTTGCACAATGTTAAGCTATAATCCTGGCTTAAAATCTCTCTCCGTTCCTTTATGAAACTATACGTTTCTTTCATTTCTTCCTTAAGGACATGGGTTCGACCTTCATGGACCCTATGGCACATGGGTTCATCTCTCCCCTCCTTAGGTAAATAAATTTTCGAAAATTCTTGAGGAAATTTATTTCAATTTTATTTGTATTTCTTTATTCGTCGAATCCATCATAACGTCATCCGTATTTACTGTTGTTTTTACTTCTTTTAAAGTTCCTTCCACTAATTATGTAGGTTGGGTATGCTCTATCTTTACCCTTTCTTTCTCCTTTATTACATTAAAATTTTCCTTTTCAATAAAATCAATTACTTCTTTAAAGTTCCTCTCCTTTCTGGTTTGTGTTTAGGTTGGGTCTTCAAGAGTTCCCATTCATTCATTTATTCCCTAGTGGTCGACTCTACTCAGGCCATAAATCTCTTGTCACGTTCGGTATTTACAACTCTCTGCCCTCGTCTGGCGCGCTCCTCCAAACTCGAGTCAACAGTTGGTTTCCTTTCTTCTTTTCTCAGGACAGACTTCAAGTCGGTCTGTTCTCTATTCGTCACATATTTTCAACTCAATAACTTTCTGTTAATTATCTTGCGGGTGCAATTAGCTTTACCCGTAACTTAATTCATTACAGTTATCAGACTTCAAGTCTGTTACCCTTCATTCGATTTTTTAAGAGCTCAGTCTGACTTCACCTGACTCTTTCTGGTTCTCTTCCCTATTCCTCATCTCTCTTTGAGATGGTATTTCAGCAAATATTTTACTTATTTCTCATATTCTTTGACGGTTGCAAATATCTTTACCCGTTTGTTCCAATGGGATAATCCTTTTCCTTCACCTCGTATCGAGATGGCATTTTCCAAGAGTATTTCTTTTTCCTACTCTTCCAATTCTTTAGATTTTCCAAATCTCTTTTCTTTCTCTTCTTTTTATCCTTCCCTTTCTTCTTACGATGCTTCCAGCTGAAATATGCCTGGGCATCCTCTTTCTCCAAGACATCGTTGGTTATTCCACCTTCTTTCATTGTTTCCATGGGGTATCCATTTCCTGGTACACCAATTATCAACGGCGGTTTTCCTCCTTTTGGCTCTTCTTCAGAGACGTCTCCTCTCATTTTTTCATTGCTCCCAACAATCTCATCTTTTTCCTTTAGGGTTTCTTGGCTCTTATTAGCACCTTCCTCCATTTCTCTAGTCTTTCTTTGGCAATCTAGACATTTAATCATTAATTCGAGGATCTGGGCTTTCAATTTTTCCTCTTCTTCCTCTAATGCCCTTTTATTTTCCTGGTCCTGCATTTCTTCGAAGTTTTCCTTTTCCCTTTCTGTGAAATCGTGAACCTCTGTTTCCATCGGTGCTTCATTGATATTTTCTATATTTGTTTCATCTAATTTCTCTATTTCTTCTGGAATTATCATTTCCGTTTCTTCAACTATTAATTCCTTTGTTATCTCCTGTTCCGAGATTACTTCTTGTTCTTCCAGCTCGACCTTTCCTTCAAAATGAGTCTCTTCAGTTTGCAGCTCATCCTCATTTTGGCTGTCCTCCTGGTCTGGAGTTACGATCTCTTCCTGAATTTCCATTTGTTTCTCTAGAAGGATCTCCAAGTTTTCTTCAATTTCCACTGGAGTCATGATGATTTCTATTTCTTGTTTTTCTTCTTTAATCTCAACTTTGGGCTTTTCTGGCACCGTGACTTCTTTTTATTCTTCAATTTCAGCTTGTTTGTCAACTTCAGTCTGGACAACTGTTTCATTTATGACTGGGATAGCCATTTCTTTTGCTTTGAGGTCCTCTGCTAATATGTATTCATCATATTTCTTTCGGACGGTTTCTAATATTTCTTCGTATTCCGAAATCTTAACCTTTCTCAATTCAGCTAACTCCTGAACAGTTATTATTCCATCTTCATCATACATGCTCATTCTGAAGCAATGCATCTGATCATGTTCTTCCTGTAAATAATCCCTTTGTTCCTGAATATATTTCTCCCGGTTGTGCTCTTTATAATCGGTCTTCCACCAAATCTTATCCCATTCTCTTCTCATATCCCATACCTGCTCCATTATCTCACTTATTTCATTAATAAACATTTTTATCTGTTTCCACGGAGCTAATTCTATTTTTCCTTCTTTCTCCATACGTTTCGCAAATTTCTTCTTTGTTTCTATCAATGACCTTTTAACATTAGGAATTTCTTTGGACAATTCCTCTAGTTCCTGTTTGGATATCTTATAGTTATTTATACTGGCCCTCTTACGAAGTTTGTCTATCTTCTCCCTTTCCTTAGAAATACTTTCTCTCTGTTCCTCAATTCCTTCCTTCTTTCTTGAATTATAATCTTTTAATACCCAAAGTTCGCCATTCATCTTATGATACTTATTATCCGTTTCCCGAATTATCTTCAAGAATTTATTTATTTCATCCCAAGTCGCCATTTCTACCTTTTACTGATCCTGAACGTCAGTACTATCGCTCTTTTCCCCTTCGTTTTCTGAGCCTACTTGGACCGGCGTTACTACGTGAGACTTTGAATTACCTTTACTCTTATCAATATCAATTACATTTTCCCTTGGAATTGGTTTACAAATTTCCTTTTCCTTTCCGAGCTCTAAAGGCTCAACATTTATTACCCTTTTGTCTGCAGACATGTTACCTTCTCTTCGTGTAACTATGTCTCCAGGTGCACGCATGCTTTCTACAGAAACATTTATAATTTCTTTAGTTGGGTACTCTTTCTCACCTGTAGTTTTACTTTTATCTGGGCTCTCGGCCCTTACATTCTCAGAGAGCCTCCGCCTCTCTTCACTTAACAACATCATATTAAAATACAGTGGGCCACTAATGCCACCACACTAGTACATGCTTGAGAGATGATACTCTGAATCCGTGTGTCCCAATTTCTTTAAAATATTACTTTAGTACGGGTATTCACTTACAACGTACCCTTTTGATACTTTTATTCAATTTCATAAAACCTTTATGGAAGTATTAAAAATTCAAAATTTCGAAAAAACATTTTTTTCAAAAAAATGAAAATTTTGATTTTTCGAGAAAACTCGGGTTTTCCCTAGGAAACTCAGCCCTACGTACTGGGCGCCAAAAAGAAGTTTATGCTTGCTAGGGGGTTTATAATATAATATTCAGGGCTGCTCGGTATGAGTTTCCAGGGACCCATGCGGTCAGTTAATATTTTACGTTGTAGCTATTCCTATCATTACTTTAATTTTACATGATATGACCGACTTAAGTGTTCCTCTAGTTATTAATCCAGCACATTATTTATATATCCCCATGTGCCCATTTAGCAAGAAATATGCCAATCACAGTATACCAGCGTAGCTCAATTCGGGATTTCGGGGCAGCGGTAAGTTCCCCCACTCTGTGACTCACATATTTTGGATTAATTAGAGGATACACTTGCAAAAATAACAACAAAATCAACTCCTATTTAAACACATTTAATTAATAAAATTAATGGCGCTACAAACATTTTAACACTTTAATTACTGACCCAATAATCAACTGCTTGTTCCAAATGAACAAGGAATCACAAATAAAATAACAAATATTGTATTCAAAACCTGTGGTTTCCACATAAACCAACAATTCTTACTTAGTCTCACTTCCATAAAGCACTAACATTAAGTTTACATAACTCCGAGCTCTTTGGCTCCATGCATTTACATTATTATGGTGTCATTCTTGTACACCTCAAACACTATCCTTTATATTTTCTTATTTCTCAAAAACAAATATATAATTATAATTAAAATCTATGTTAATTATCTAACTCAATATTTTGGGCATGTCCACACATTCAGTGTTATCATCTCTCTTTATTCCACAAATATATTAAGGTAATCAGAAAACCAATTGTGTACTCCAGAGCGTGAAGGTACTTGACACAGTCAAAAAACTATAGTTTACTCCCGAACTCGTTGCCTTCAATCAACTCGTGGAATCCCACGTCCATACATTATTACAATAGGGATTGTTATTTATCTCTTATGTCTTAATAGACCATTATCATATAAGAAACTACGATCTGAACCGGCAAACGAATATCCATCTATAAGGACCTCGGTTCACCGCCCGGGTCGTTAACAACTTTAAACACTCCTGGTGTATTCATTTCTCTTTACAACAGCTTACGAGACGGTCTCGGTTCTCTCTCGCTTTAAGAGAGCTAGACCCTACTACTTGGGGTGCGATTTATGGACACGTAGGGTGACGGCGACTCCCTGTCTGACCCAACGTTAGTAGCTTATTTCCAAGGCTTTCAAAACAAACTTCCCATTATATCCAGTTCTGGGGAGACCGGGCTTTACTGTACCGTATACATTCAAACAACATTTCTTTGGTTCAAAGACCATTTTCGTATCCTTGGCATTTATTAATTATGAGAGGGTCCTCATTGGATTGGGAAGATTAATACACATTCGTCGACGGAGAATTACAGGGGCTTTTTATCATAAGAAGATCCTGCATTCGAATTCTCTTCACGTGCCTCGGGATCCAATCCCTTACAGAGGACTTATACAAAATGCGATTTAGAGTCGGCCGTGGCCCATATGACATACGCTCAATAATACCATATATTAGCTCCCCTTTTTAAATACATACACAATGCCTCGTGATACTATGTCACAAATAGAGGACTTATACAATTATCAATTCACTGCAATCAACTACCCTCCATAAGTAATGTACCAAGTATTTTAACCACTACGCGTTCCTAGCGTGACACTTTAATATTATATTTGCGCTCATTATGCGCTATGCATTATTTAAGCCGAAAATTGTCTTCCCAAGAACTGATAAATCTCTTTAGTAACAATTCATATTATTTTAATTCACATATTAATCTTTCCGTTGTCGATAAATCGCTCCCTGTTTTAAAATATTCCATTGAACCTCATCTCTTACACATACGTTAAGGCGTTAACGTTCTTATATTCATATCAATTTATTTGATTTTTTATTTAACATTTCCATATTTAATTATTATTATTATCTTTATTCTTTATACAAGCTCAAAAGCTATTTCTTTCATATCTCAACTTTACTTTATTTCAATGTCTTTCATGATAATTAATGATATTCGCTTGCTCTTATGACATTTGTTAAATACATTAACCCTTTATTCACATATTTCCTCTACGGGATTTATTCTTTACATAATTATTTATAATTTCTCAATTTATTTTATTATTGTTCAGACCGTGTTCTTGATTATTCAGTATTTATTTATTTAAACACATCCCTCTCACTCAAAACTCCGGTGGGTTTGTACACAATCAATTTCTGACACCAAAATAAAATGAATTTAGTACTCACATATTTTCCAGATCATCCTATGATCTTAAATCTGGGTGCGGTGCTTCATTTTTGGGCCCACAACTTTTTACTCCATATTAAAGGTATTCATCTTACGTAAAAACACTTTTTGACATATATTTAAAACACTTAATATTGACGACATTTTTATATACTGATGTGTCCCTTTTGAACACATAATAAACACTAAAAATATTATTTAACACACAATCTTGATTATTTTACACTTCACAATTCTCGATCACTAGGCCGTATTTTTGAGCCTATCACACGTGATCTTCTTAAATTCCCGTTTCCAAGGGTGAAATTTATTCGATGTCGGCTTCCTATCCTGCAGAATGCGAAAGTCTCGAAACATCTATTGTTCCCTGGAGTCAAATTCTGCTATTCCTATCCTGGATAACCGGCTATTTATCTAGCCTGAACGGCTTCTCTGTAGATCTGTCTATCGATCCTAACGAAAGTCTATACGGATCGAGGTCTCCTCTAAGACCTATAGATTTAGTTTATAGCAGCTAACACTTCTCAATTCTAGTATTTTTAGAATAGTTCGCCTGCTTTCTGGAGATAATGTTTATAGTCTCCTATCTTCTTTATTTGAACTGTTTTAACACTCCTACGTTTCGAACCTTATTCTGTTCTTCCCTTTTAGGTTTCTTTAATTTAAATAACAGTTTATCTGTCTGGTACGATACTTCCGTACGTTATGATCTATTCGTTCGTACATTTAACGACCTATCGCCTTTAAGTCCGATGTTCGCAGCCTGCTCTGACTATATCTTACAAATTTTCACTTTAACTTGTATACAGTCGGGCCTAAATCCTATAATTAGGATTTTCCTAATATTTCACTACGGCGATACTTTAAAATTTCGTCTTGACCACTCCTTATGGAGGCAAGCAAGTCGTTAATACTGTGACGCCTGTGGCTATCGGATCTTACTTCTGCGGTGTAACACAACTTTTCTCCCCTCAAGGAGTACTGGTAGCTGTTTTCGATGTAACGCAGAGTTACGTCCCCTCACGGACTGTCGGAATGACTACTTCTACGTCGTGGTGCAGCACTTCCCCTCACGGAGTGCTCGTATGACTGCATGTGCTGATAATACTTCACGTCCTCCTGGACGGATTCGTACTGCGTGATGCGTGGCAACACCCCTCGGGCTGTTCAAGACTGCATGTGCTGTGATGTAGCCTTACGCCCCTCACGGGCTATTCGAGACTGCATTCGTTGTGATGTAGCACAGTGACGTGCCCTCAGGCCGTTTGAAACTGCATTCAATGATGATCGTGACACAGTGACGCCCCCCTCGGGCTGTCTGAAACTGCATGATTGGCTTGGAAACGCCCGAAGCTTTATACTGTTTTACTACAAAAAAATAAGACTCTAGCCCTTTCTGTGGTCAACTTCTAAAATAATGGTGCCACCAATATAAAAATTATACCTTCCGAAAGCTCTTCTTCTCAATGTCACATAATCTTATTGCACCTAAGAATCGATCGTGCAATTCGGAGATATTAATTAATTTCTCGTCCTCAATTGTGTGGGTGTTGCATTCCTTTTGCTCTCTCCCCTCCACAGAGGCTTAGGTACTTCCCCAATGACGTCGTCTTACGTCGGCAGTTTTTTTCTGCGCAATTATTAAATGGTTTCTCTTTACTGAAAAATCTCTCATTCAAAATGATTCACTGTACTGTGCTTGTTTACTCATTATTATGCTCGTAAACGTGTTAATTTTAATTATTCCTCTTCTGGCGCATAAGCGGCGTTGTCAATTTCCAGCAACGTCAGCTCGAATTCCGATTCAGGCTTCCTTGTCTATCACGGTGGAAATTTCCATTCAGTATTTAATACTCGTGACCAGCCCTCTCTTGAATGTCAAGTGGGGTGATCTCATCTAAGGAACATCTGTCCCTAGTCGCTTGCACAATGTTAAGCTATAATCCTGGCTTAAAATCTCTCTCCGTTCCTTTATGAAACTATACGTTTCTTTCATTTCTTCCTTAAGGACATGGGTTCGACCTTCATGGACCCTATGGCACATGGGTTCATTATATGATGCCTTCTCGAATCATTCGAGATAATGGTGATGCAGAGAAACTAAAAGATAGGTTTGTTCCCCACCCTCCATTTCCCAACACTGATCAATTGGTATCCATCAGTAATGGAATAGTTGGTGGCCGTAACATAAATTGCCACTTGGTCCAACAACTGGGAACTTAAGGTGTTAGGAAAATCATTGGGAATGCGTTTGATAATAGTACATTATGCAACGAGCCTATAATGACTATAATTAAGACACGAGTATTTTTTTATAAAACGAGCGTATGCGAGTTTTATAATTTCCATACGAGTGTCTTAATTACCATTATAGGCGAGTTGCATACGACTGTTTATTTTCGACGATAACTATAACTTTATTATATGTTTTAACATAAATATTCATAAATATCTGTTCAGTCCCGTGGGGGTTTCTGCCTGTTCCCCTATCGGGCGCGTCCCAGGTGGCGGATAGGGAGGCTCGCCGGACTTGTCCGGAGGGTTTGAGGGAAATAAAATACCTCTCTCGGACCAAAAACAGGCACAGCTTGACAACATCTTCAGCAACCTCTGAAGCCCACTACTTCAGTTGTAACCATGACACCGACATATATCGATGTCCCCACTACTTTCAACTTGTTAGCATGATTGGAACAACCTACAATATAACTACCCCAGGCCCTAGTAGACATACTAGTTATTTTTCTCGGTCATCGGATTCTGGGGGACCGAGAACATCATGCGGGAATGTATCGGAGCTTCCCAAATCTCTTCGCCCAAAATGCAAAACTTTCATTGGTAGCTTAAACATCAACACACTTCGGAAAACTGGCAAGTTAAAACAATTAACAGACATGTTGGATAACTTCAACATCCAAATTTTAGCACTACAGGAAACCAGATACACGGATGAAAATCATTTTGAATCAGGAAATTATAGAATTTATAAAGGCAAACCAGCAATCTCCCTCCATATGAAGCCACTACAATTTGGCACTGGATTCGCTGTCAGAAAAAACATTATAAACTCAGTGCTTAACTTTTCCTCGCCTTCTGAAAGAATTTCAACACTATCCGTTAAATCAGGAAACAAAGCTTATACGCTTATTAATGCGCATGGACCCACCCACAACTACAATCGTAAAGATCCACAAAAGGTGGAAGACTTCTGGGAGCTGCTGGATGAAACTACAGCCATCATTCCAAATCATCACATAAAAATCCTATTGGGAGATTTTAATGCCCAAATTGGTAGAGAAAGGAAATTCAGGGCCATTGTAGGACTATATCCAGCACACAATAGAACTAATAAAAATGGAGAAAGATTACTTGATTTTTGCAAAACTTTTGATCTCAAACTAATGTCAACACATTTCCTGGCACTTCCACACAAGAAAAAGAATTGGAGATCCCCTAATTTTCACTTAGGAGAATTTCAAATAGATCATGTGGCTATTTCCAAAAAGAATCAAAAAGAAATTATGAATGTCAAAGTCAAGAAAGGAGTCATTGACTCTGACCACCATCTATCCTTAATCAAGGTAAAATGTCAACCAAACAGGTTCAAACCAAAAATAACAAAAAATCTGCGCGTCGATTCAGAATTTCTTAAACAGAACGCCAGTACTTTCCAAGAAAGTATCCCTACTCACGATTCTTCTGGCTGGTTAGAACTCAGAGATATACTTTCGAAAGCTTCTCAAAACATTGTCACACCGCCCAGGAAACGCAAGCATAGGTGGTGGAACGAAACCTGTGACAAGGCTATAAACTTCAGAATTAAAGCCTGTCAGAATTGGAATTCTCACAAAACGGAACAAAATTGGCACGAATTCACCAAAGTACAGAAACAAACCTCTAAAATCATCAGATCTGAAAAACGCAAGTACGATCACTACAGAGTGGCTGAAATTGAACAAGATTTTACTAAAAACAATACACGAAACTTCTACAAAACATTCAGAGAAGAATTATCAAATTATCAGGCACCCAGTCTTTGCTTCAAACGCCCGGATGGGACATTGGGAACAAATAATCAAGAAAATTGCAAACTTCTAGCAGATTATTTCAAGGATCTTTTAAACTGTGAATCCCCTAAAGAACAGCTCATCTTTGAAAATAAAAACATCCAACCAAGATTCAGAACCCCCAACATTGGAAGAAATTAAAGAAATAATCCATGGACTCAAAAATAATAAAGCCCCAGGGGAAGATGGTATGATTGCCGAAATGCTGAAGATAGGTGGTGAGAACGTAGCCCGGAAAATCCACTCAGTTATTGAGAACATCTGGATCACCGAAGAAATACCTGAGGATTGGAAATGTGCGCTAATCCATTTACTGCACAAGAAAGGGGATAAAACCAACATCAATAATTATAGAGGAATTTCCTTGATACCAGTTATTTATAAAATTTTCTCCAAAGCCCTGCTCACTAGACTTGAGAAACAAACAGACCGTCTGATTGGAGAATACCAGGCAGGTTTCCGAAAAGGAAGATCATGTACGGAACAAATTCTTAATCTCAAAACTATCCTACAAATGCGCAAAACCAGACAGACAGTCATTACCTTTGTAGATTTCAGAAAAGCATATGACTCTATAGATCGTCAAACACTTTTCAATACTCTAGAAGAATTTCAAGTGGATAGAAAAAGAAGAGAATTAATCACACAAACACTAACTGGCACTACGTCAAAAGTTAAATTCCTCGGCAAAATATCTGAGCCTTTTGCAATTAACACTGGGGTCCACCAAGGAGACGGATTATCTCCGTTACTGTTCAACCTCGTACTTGAGAAGATAATCAGGACCTGGGAAAAGGAAACTAAGGGAATAACCCTTGGCAGACTACTCAAAGATAGAATTCATATACATTGTTTGGCCTTTGCTGATGACATAGCAATCCTTTCTAATAACAGGCAAGAAGCAATTCATTCCATTGAAAAATTACATGAAATTGCCATCAAAACGGGACTTCAAATTTCTTATGAGAAAACTCAGTACATGGAAGGAGCCTCACGATACTTAGACGGACAACCTATGAGAACTAAATTCGGCAAAATCTTTCAAGTGAACGTATTCAAATATCTGGGAGAAATTATTCAGCCCTCTGGTTTAAACCGTGAAGCAAATAAAGAGAGAATTTCCAAATTACAGAAAGCTTACAGAATCACTTGGAATAGGTATAACAAAAAATCAATATCTCGGAAAGCAAAACTTAGACATTATAATACAGTAATCAAACCGGAGGCGTTATATGCATCAGAAACCTTGATCATTGGTGGCAAATCTTTAAGCAAAGAGATTGAAAAACAAGAAAGGAAAATTTTAAGAAAATTTTTTGGCCCAGTTTTTATAGAGGGAATCTGGAGGAAAAAGTTATCCCAGGAAATATATCGCCAATGTGAAAAAATGTCTCATACTTTTCGGTAAAGACGATTTAAATTTTACGGGCACATTATCAGAATGAACAATGGCAGATTGACTAAAAGAATTCTCAACTTGGCCCTCTCACTAAAAACCAAGAACAGCTGGCTACGTGAAATTGAAACAGATCTCCAGGAAATCAACATTTCAGACAATATTATACAGGACAGATGCAAATTCAGAACCCTAATCGACAATCACCAATTCGAAGACAAACCCAACACCAGGGCCACCATAACTTGGACAGAAGACCGAAGACAGGCGCTCAGCGAGAGGATGAAGAGATTTTGGAAGGAAAAGAAGGCCAACACATCAGCTAAACAGGTTCAACCGTGCTCCTGAGTCGGGCATAACGATGCAAGAAGAAGAAATATCTGTTCAGTCACTAGAATGTTGTGATCGGGTGCTGCGGTGAGTAGTATATCTCTGTTTTCCAAGCTCTCTGGACAACCGACGCATGCGCTCTGTGTGCTTCAATGCCATATGTTCAGATTGTGTATTCAGTAAAACTGTCACCGAAGTCGTTTCAATACAACGCGCTGTGTAGAAATTGGATTTGAGGATATTATGGTAGGCCTACAGTGCTATTTCTTGTCTCATATTCACAAGTTTATTTACGCGAACATATGGACGGTGCACTTTCGGTAATTTATATAGACATGTTGGATTTTGAGCGCATGCGCGAAGGTATACTTATTTAATTGGTCACACGACTGTTTCTTGAGCTCTGATTGGTAGGAGAAACTGTTTCATAATAAAAAATAGTGTTATAATGATCCTCATTATGATACAGTTTTCTGACACATAATAGTTAGGGTCGAACATAAAGTAACCTTTAAACGTAAGGACAAAGTAGCCATCATCACTTCCGTTAAAGTGGGGAACAACAGCGCAGTTGTCGATCAACTTACTATTTTTCAAAGAGTTGCATAACCAAAAAATCGGACGAAGAACTGAAAAATCATTTTGAACATGAATTAGCCCCATTCCCAATGTCTTTGTTTAATGAACAGGGGATGCGAAAGCGGACCAAGTCCATTCTCTTCTCTGCTTTCCCTCCACTATCCAGCCACACACAAGCTCCTCCAATACTTATGGTACGTTGTTTTGGATGGGGGGCTATCTTTTACACAAGGCTGTCTGGCAGCGCAAAACGTCTGTGACAGCCATTGTTTCAGGTTACATCAGCTACAGTACATTAAAAACCACTTTGTTAGCAACGTCTCAGTTTTTGACGGTTATCCTGAAGAGGCCGCTAACAAAAAACACATGAAGTGCTCAACGACTCCGACGCTGTGCTACTCACGTCTGCAAAGACATCATTTTAGAAGAATTCACCATCAACCAAATAATTCAGGAAAAAGTATTGGCCAATGAGTACAACAAGAGGCAACTCATCCCACTTTTTTGCGATTCATTCGAGCA
Source organism: Meconema thalassinum (assembly GCA_946902985.2). Lineage (NCBI taxonomy): Eukaryota > Metazoa > Arthropoda > Insecta > Orthoptera > Tettigoniidae > Meconema > Meconema thalassinum. The sequence continues at coordinate 95,052,474 of OX336400.1, read as the reverse complement.
GCATGTCATACAAGTAAAAGTAGCTAAAGAATATGCTGATCGGGACATCATTGCCATGGCACTATCCAAACGTCCTACATTCGACCGTGTGATCGAAGTAGGAGAAGATGTTAAACTCCTTGTCCTCCTAAATAGTTTAGGCTGAGGTGCAACTAACATCTACCTTCAGAAGAGTAGCAAATGTGAAGCCGGCTGTATCCAATACTCAAGCTCCTCCTTTGCGCATCGACCTGCTCAACACTCGCCAGGTACAGTGCTTTTTTTTCATGCGTTTAGCGGGTGCAACAACACTTCAGCCCCTTATGGGCATGGTAAAACCAAGTTAGCTAATATATACAAAAATCCCCAACTTGTAGAACTGGCAGAACTTTTTTGCTGCCAGACTCCAGTAACGAAACCATAGCAAAAGCTGGGGAGAAATGCTTTGTTAGGAAATCACCCCCGTACAAACACACAGACTCCCTGAATAGCCTTCCCTACCAACTGTATGTTACATTTGCAGCCAAAATCAAAATCAATCTTGATCGCTTACCCCCAACAGAGGATGAAGCAAGCCACCATGCTTACGGAACTTACCACCAAGTTCAAAAGTGGTTGGGGGTCAAGAAAAATCCTACAGATTGGGTTGGTTGGTTCCTTAGTTTAGGTGCTGCGACAACGCGGTCATGTAGCCCCGTGTACTTTAGGTGTGTGTAGAATCTGTCTAATAACCGGTGTTAATTGTGACGACAGTATTTTTCTACAGATTGGGGATGGAAGCTTGATGATCAAGGGTTTAGTCCTATCACTACAACTATGGATCCTACACCTCAGCTCCTACTGCGCATGATTTCCAGCAATTGCAGAAAAGGTTGCAGCGGCGGTTGCAGCCGCCACACAGCTGGGCTGAAATGCTCAGCCCTTTGTCGATTTTGTGTTGGCAAAATATGTCAAAACGTACAATAGCTTCAGCTCGAGAATTCTGACGATGAGTAAGACATCCCAATCCCTACATTGCTAGAATTCCAAAACGAGCCTGCGCCTGCTGTTCAGTTCAAAAATTCCTCCAATAAACCTTCGCCATCGTCAAAGGAAGATTTTTCGAGACCCGGGCCATCAGAACGAGTGAAATTACGATAAGACCTGTTGCTTCATAATATTGTAAAATAATTTTAGATGTAGAGTTTTTCTTTTGTAATAAAACAAAATAGTACGGTACCTATGTGAAATCTCTTCTTCCATTTTTCTCAAATTCAATTTTTCATGGTTTTCAGTTACATGCCAGATTTGAAAGAAGCACTGGGCCTACAGGTACTTGTTAAAGCTCAAATTAAAGCTAAACAAATAAACTTCAAGTTCATTATCAATGACATTTCTCATAGGATGAGTATTTTGGACAATATTTGTCAAATTATGAGACCTAAACCAACAATTTGTACTTTTCGAAAAAAAAAAAACAACAACCAATATTTGAATAACTGTATCTCGGGAATGACTAAACGTATAGAGCTCACTTGCGACTCCAATTGTAGACAATTTAATATAATTGCAAACAGGTATTCACAATGTTTTCTCTTAGACGCATAGTTTAGACGATATTGAGCAAAAACTGAAAAAAGTGCAAATATCTGTCTGTTTATTGGCAATTACACACCTAGCACAGGACTTTCGAAGTTGCAAATTTGGTTTTTTACTATTGGCAGAGGTCCAAACAACATATAAAAACAAGATGTTCAGGAAAGAACATATAGCCTACTTTCTCCTAAATGCATGGGTATTGTTATAACTCTTTGTCCTTTTCAAGGAGTATGATTGAATGTTGGTTGTAGTAGCTTGTTGAAATACAACGCGCTATAGGGATATTAAACACGAATATGAGGTGCCCTTTGCTAGTGCTACCTCTGTACCAAATTTCGTTCAATTCGGTTTCACCGTGTTTGAATTGATAGGGGGAATCGATTTGCACACATACTTGGCCACCATCTGTAAACTATTGGGCTGATGTTCTTGCAGTTTGGTCAGAATATGTTTCCCACATAAAGATATGGCGTTGCAAAATTTGGTAGAGACTAGATTATTAAGTTGGTCGTAATTACATTTTAGCTTTTAACATTTGGGTGGCCGCGATTACGTTTCCGTCAAGATAGTGGTGATATAAAACATGACACTGAGGTGCCCTTTGCTAGTGCTACCTCTGTACCAAATTTAGTACCATTCGGTTTCACCGTGTTCGAATTGATAAGGGGAATCGATTTTCACACAAAGATGGCCGCCATCCGCAAAATATTAGGCTAATGACCTATTAGTTTGGTCAAAGGATGCTCGCTCCATAAAGGTATGTTGTTGCTAAATTTGCCAGAGATCGGATGATTAGGCTAATCGTAATTTGATTTAAGCTTTGAACATTTGTGTGGCCGCCATTACGTTTCCGTCAAGATGGCGGCGATATAAAACATGACACTGAGGTGCCCTTTGCTAGTGCTACCACTGTACCAAATTTCGTTCATTCGGTTCCATCGTGTTCGAATTAATAGGGGGAATCAATTTTGACATAAAGATGGCCGCCATCCGCAAAATATTAGGCTAATGACCTATTAGATTGGTCAAAGGATGCTCCCTCCATAAAGGTATGTTGTTGCAAAGTTTGGTAGGGATCGGATGGTTATGTTAGTCGTAATTTGATTTAAGCTTTAAACATTTGTGTGGCCACCATTACGTTTCTGTCAATATGGCGGCGATATAAATCATGACACTGAGATGCCCCTTGCTAGTGCTATCTCTGTACCAAATTTCGTTCCATTCGGTTTCACCGTGTTTGAATTAATAGGGGGAATCGATTTTGACACAAAGATGGCCGCCATCCGCAAACTATTAGGCGAATGACCTATTAGATTGGTCAAAGGATGCTCCCTCCATTATGGTATGTTGTTGCAAAATTTGGTAGAGATCGGATGATTAGGTTAATCGTAATTTGATTTAAGCTTTGAACATTCGTGTGGCCGCCATTACGTTTCCGTCAAGATGGCGGTGATATAAAACATGACACTGAGGTGCCCTTTGCTAGTGCTACCTCTGTACCAAATTTCGTTCCATTCGGTTCCACCGTGTTTGAATTAATAGGGGGAATCAATTTTAACATAAAGATGGCCGCCATCCGCAAACTATTAGGCTAATAACCTATTAGATTGGTTAAAGGATGCTCCCTCCATAAAGGTATGTTGTTGCAAAGTTTGGTAGAGATCGGATGGATATGTTAGTCGTAATTTAACTTAAGCTTTGAACATTTGTGTGGCCGCCATTACGTTTCTGTCAATATGGCGGCCATATTAAACATGACACTGAGATGCCCTATACTAGTGCTACCTCTGTACCAAATTTCGTTCCATTCGGTTTCACCGTGTTTGAATTAATAGGGGGAATTGATTTTTACACAAAGATGGCCGCCATCCGCAAACTATTAGGCTAATGAACTAATCATTTGGTCAAAGGATGCTTCCTCTATAAAGGTATGTTGTTGCAAAATTTGGTAGAGATCGGATGATTAGGTTAATCGTAATTTGATTTAAGCTTTGAACATTTGTGTGGCCGCCATTACGTTTCCGTCAAGATGGCGGCGATATAATACATGACACTGAGGTGCCTTTTGTTAGTACTACCTCTGTACCAAATTTCGTTCCATTCGGTTGCACCGTGTTCGAATTAATAGGGGAAATCGATTTTCACACAAAGATGGCCGCCATCCGCAAACTATTACGCTGATGACCTATTAGTTTAGTCAAAGGATGCTCCCCCCATAAAGGTATGTTGTTGCAAAATTTGGTAGAGATCGGATGATTAGGTTAGTCGTAATTTGATTTAAGCTTTGAACATTTGTGTGGCCGCCATTACGTTTCCGTCAAGATGGCGGCGATATAAAACATGACACTGAGGTGTCCTTTGCTAGTGCTACCTTTGTATGTACCAAATTTCGTTCAATTCGCATTCACCGTGTTCGAATTGATAGGGGGGGGGGGACAGACATTCAGAGTACACACACACACACTTTTTTCGCCCTGTGTTGATCTCGTAAGTCTACTTTCATTTTTTGCAAAAATCGAATGTAGGCTAAATATTAGAACTGCATGACCTTTTTCAAGGTCGGATGTATAGTTTGACTGGACTACAGATAGAACCTTCATGTTCAGACAGTTACATTATGTCGTATGTCAAAGAGAACAATGATGCTAGTTCTCTTATTAACTATTTCTACGTGAAGTTACTCGCGGTACGCCACGGCAGAGCAGTTAAATCTTGCAATTGTAAACTACGATACATCCTTTCTACGTGAATATTTCGAACCTCTGAAAGTGAGTTCTTATACTGATAACATAAATGTAACCTATAAACTTGATATCAACATTAGTACATCTGCAGTTTCTACTCATTCTCTGTAGATGCGAGTGGCTCGCTATCTGTAGGCGAGAGTGCGAATCAGACGTAGTTCAAGCTTCCGTCAATCATAAGCTGTCATTTAAGGGTCTAAGGCGCTATATGACGAAGGATCGGGGAACTTGCTAGAGGACAGCTACCAACCGTACGCTCAATATTACAAGGAAGCTACAGAGATAATACTCGGCGTGAATGTACAAGTTTCCTAGTTCGGCACCCGTAGAAATGTCATTTTCAGCCTATTTTCATTTATGAAACAAGATGTTCAGTAAAGAACATATAGCCTACTTTCTCCTAAATGTATGAGTATAGTTATAACTCGTTGTTATTATCAAAGAGTATAATAGAACTATTCTTTGTTGAAGACCTTAGAAACGATTTACCTCTACCAAACGCCACGACCTAGATAAAAACTGCTACCATCATTGAAGAAAGAAAGAAAGATAAGAAGTATATCAAGAATGTTATGGATCTGGAGACATAATCGACCGGACTGGCGGCGTGGCTCAGCGGTAACGTTCTCGCTTGCTGGGCCCTAGGTTGCAGGTTCGTATCCTGGCGCAGTCAGCTGGCATTTGAGGGTGCACAAATGCGAGGGAGCCGTGTCAGTACATTTACTGGCACGTTAAAAATCCCCTTCGGGCCAAAATTCCGGCACCCCGGTGTCTCTAAAAGCAGCAGTAGTTAAAAGGGATGTAAAACCAATAACATTATTATTATTACGACCTGCCGTGGGCAACATCCAACTTTGAGTTGAGGCATGTCTTTACACGTCTGGTTGTGCATGGCTTTCACAACCCTAATTGAATTAACAAATCTTTCCATGACCCTACAGAGACGTGTGTATACAAACTATGTGGATATTTTCGATAATATAATCCTAACAGAGCGAGTGCATTCTAGCGGCCAGAATAAGAAACTTTTCAATAAAATCTGGAAGTTACCTTTTTGGCAGCTAGATGTCTCGAGTAAATCTGCTGGCGAATTATGTTTTAATTAAATATATATTTTACACCATAATGTGGACAATATAACGCTTAATAACATTTTCAAGTAACGCAAAATAGGCTGTTACAAACCCTTTAAAATAAAAAGTTAAAATGTATCGTAGTATCAACTTGTCATTCTTCAAATTCGATGCGCATAGAATGATAATGGTATAGTAATCAATGGATCCCCACGTAGACTAGTCGGGACATCTAGTGGTGAAATATCGAACAATATAATCCTAACAGAGCGAGTGCATTCTAGCGGCCAGAAGAAGAAACTTTTCAATAAAATCTGGAAGTTACCTTTTTGGCAGCTAGATGTCTCGAGTAAATCTGCTGGCGAATTATGTTTTAATTAAATATATATTTTACACCATAATTTGCACAATATAACGCTTAATTTTAAAACATCTGAGTCATTACAAAACAATAAACATATAACATTTCAAGCAAAAAAACCTAGCTCTGATCGGGTTTGAACCATAGGAATCTGAGCGACAGGCTATCGCTCTACCACTGAGCTAATTGTGTCAACGAATATCGTTCTATTTAAAATGACTTACATAGAACTTGTTAGCAAATAATGATTTATACTAAACGATTTCATCACTGGAGTATATTATTTATATATAAAGCATTTCATACAAAGTTTATTTATTTTTTATCAGTACGCTATATTGCATTCAATACTCAAATTAGTGAAATATAAGTCAGGCACAAGATATCCGCTGCCATCTTGTCTTATTAATGAATCAGCAGAGCTTTTTAAAATCACGTCTGCACTATAGTATTACAAAATAAACTTTTAATTTCGTACGTGCCTCTTCCTTTAGAACAGTTAAAACGATTCTCGGCTCGATAATCGGAACTGGTGGGTCCCATGATATGGATTATAAAGTTTGCATAATTCGCACGGCCGCCATCCTGAAATGGTATGGCGGACGACCTTGTAGTTTGGTCACAAGACGCATCCTATACGAAGGTATGTTGTTACCAAGGTATGTGTGTGTTGGTGTGTGAGTATGTGTGTACCCCAATAACTTCTAAACGGTTGGATCGATTTTAATGAAACTCGGTAAGGCCATAGTACTATTTTGGCCGACCCCGACCAAGCCCTTCAATTTTTTTTACTTCTCACCGATCCAACATGGCGGCTGTGCGAAATATTTAATCGGCATTCTATATCTCCGAAACTATTACTGATATCACCCTGAAATTTTGTACGGTGATAAAGGGCACTACTACTTGTTTATTTATGCAACTTTCAAAACCCTGTTAAATACAAAACGAACCTGGCGGCCAAGCAAAATTGAAATTTTAAATAGACTTTTCTCGCGATTTAACCTCTGAGAGCAGTGAAATTTGGTACAGTAAATGTTTATACACATTGTAATGGACTGGCATCTAATTTAGTTCAATTGTTTACATAACCTGAGGATGGTGGCTGTGCGACATTTTAAGGCTAAGTTTTTATTTCTTGCGTATTAATCATGCGGTCGAAGTAAACGTTTTAATAATGAGCCTATGCACAAATCGTCATCTAATAGTACATACATAAAAATCCAACATGGCGGTCATCCGAAATATTTAGACGGTTCTCAATATCTATTAATCTATGATAGCAAACAAACTGAATTTTTGCATGTTGATAGAGGCTATAAACAAAAGTTCACCTATGGGACATTCAATAACCTGGTGAGCACAAATTCAACGTGGCGGCAACGCGAAATATAAATATTTCAATGGACATTTCTCGCTATTCAACCATCCGAGCGCAGTGAAACTTAGTAAGGTAAATGCTTATACAAATGTTAATCCACTGGCGTCTAAATTATTTAAACTGTTTTCATAGCCATAAGATGGCAGCTGTACGCAATTTTATAATCTCGTATTAATTTTCTGAATCCTAATCATGCGACTGAAATTTGAATACTACATTTACACAATAATCTACATGTATTAGTACATAACTGTAAGCCTTACATATATAAAAATCCAACATGGCGACCAGGCCTAATATTTAGACGGTTCTCAATATCTATGAATCAATTATAGCAATCAAAGTGAAATTTTGTATGTTGATAGAGGCAATTAACATAGGTAGGATGTATGAAAATATGGACCACGCTTTACATTACGCTTTGCCTTCTCTGCCAGTATCTTCTCATCATTTCTCGTACTGCACTTCGCTCTTCTGTTCTTCTGTGTAGGTTCTTTTCTTTATCACCGGCTCCACCCCCGTCTTCCCCCAGAAGCTCATATCGCGTGGAACGTGAGTTGACGACCACGGAACCCCAGCTGAGTCTGGCATTGCTTCCACTTACTGGTCACCGGATCCTCTCCGTGTTATTTCCTGTAGACCTCTCTAGGTCAACTCTTGTTCTCTTCCGACCCCGACGGTATTAGGGTATCTGAGGCCTAGGAAGGCTTTCACTTTCCCACCTTATTTGGCCCCTGTCTCATCTTTCCTGATACCCTCATTCTTCGAGGGGTCAGCTTTATTTTTCTTGTCATGTTATCTCCTGCCTTCTGCTCAAGGCCCTCAAGAAGGCAGGGTGTGTGTAGCCCCGCCACTTGTGGTGCACCCTGGATAGTACTACACCCTCAAGGGCTCACGGCTGGTGAGTTCGGGAGTTGGCGATCCCGGGGGATTCCTGAGCTGGGCCCATTTCCCCCCCTTTTCCCACTGACTTTGGGGCGGGCCCTCTCCTGTTTCCCCTTTCATATCTGCCTTTCATGGCTCTCCTTCCTTCCAAGTCCCTCTATCCTCATTCTTCGAGGGTTGAGGGCATTTCTTTCCTTCCTGTCCTTTATTTGTTTATAATTTTCTCTTCTAGTGTGTAAAGTAGTTAGTGTTTGTTATAGTTTTCATTCTCATCTCATCTTTCACTAACACCCAAACCATTAGGGGCCAATAACCTAGATGTTAGGCCCCTTAAAACAACAATTATCATCATCATCATCATCATCATCATCACCTCCCCCGTCTGCTGGAAACCTCTGTGTTCTTTAATCAGTCGTCTAAATGTCTTCCTATCTGCTATGTCGTCTTCTTGTGCCCTATCTTGTCTAGGTCCGTTCATTAGAAAATTATTTTTGTCAGTCCGTTGCTATCCATTCTCTGGAGGTGTCTATTGGAACTGTAATCTCCTCTTCTCCATCAGTTCAACCACACCGTAAGTTTTCTGGTACAAATATATAATTTATTGTTGGTATTCTGCCCGAAGGCAGGTCCGTGCCTCCGTAGAGGCTATCCTCAGCCAGAGTTTACGTGCGGTAGGGTGGCCAGAGTCTTTCCGCTCCTCCTTTCCCCGCCAATAGCGTGTGGTCCCACTGAACCGGGATTCCAGCCAAGGTCCAACCACGCCCAATGCTGCTTAACAGTGAAGTTCTCATGGGATCCGGTGTTTCAACATGGCCAGGTCGTTGGCGCGCGCGCCTTCCGCCAGCCAACCGACCTCGTGCCGCGGATAGCGCGCAGGCGAGATAACTAGGGTCACTAAAGTCATTAAGTCACAAAACTTTCATCAACGAGGGTGTGAAGTGTCAGCGCGCATAATCAACAGCTTCTTGCAAGATTTAAAGAAGCACACATGTTTTTTTTAAATTTTTATTTCTTGGAAATCTGGATGACCTCACGTCACCAGTTAAAGGTTAGAACCTAACTTTTCACAGAAGATGCTGAAAATGCTCTCCTTCGGCGGACAGACAGTAACTTTGGAAGCTACATCGTTACATTATGTAGCTACTCCTGTTCCCCCTGCGTGTTTACTGTGATTAATTGAAGCACATACCTAAGCCCGCTTTATAACTTATTTAATTGTGGGGTAATTTAAAATAAAAAGTGTACCGATCAATTACCCGTACTCTAGTAGTGCTGGAGAACAATATATGGCAGCACAGATATCCCTCACAACAGAAGGGAATTACAACGTGTAAACGCTATTTTTTTTACACGGCGCTACGCCAGTCTGTCAGTTGAAGGAGAACATTTTCAGCATCTTCTGTGAGAAGGTAAGGTCTTTAATCATGATTTTCTGGTGAATTTACCATTAATTAATGTACTTTGTTGCGGTTTCCATCTGCGTGCTATCCGCGGCCCGAGCTCGGTAGACTGGTGTAAGGAGTGCGCGCCCGGCAGCCGGTCGCCCTCCTCGCTCCAGCAAAAGAATCTCCCTGTATAATAATATTAATAATATATAGCCGGTCCCGTGATGTTGGATAGCACGCCTGCCTCTCATCCGGAGGCCCTGGGTTCGATTTCCGCCTCCGTCAGGGATTTTGAAAACTGACGTCAAGGTTGTAACGGGGTGCTCTCAGCCTCGTGAGGATACTTGAGTAGATGTCTGACAGTGAGGCCAAGATTAACGGCCGAGGGGACTCGATGCGCTGACCACGCGTTACCCCAATATCTGCAGATCAAATGACTGGGCAGCGGTCGCTTGGTAGGCCTAGGCCTTCATGGGCCATAATAAGAAGTCTCTCTCCCGAATGACTAAAACGAGACACTACCAGACAGTTATACGTTCTGAAGCCTTATATGATTCGGAATGTCTAGTATTCAACCGGAAGGGACTCACCGACAAATTCGGAGTACAGGAGAGAAAGATAATGAAGAAGATATTGGGGCCTGTTAAGGAAGGGAAGCTCTACACGCACTGTGAACAATTCACGGATGTTGCTAGGAAACGACGTCTAGCATTTTATGGTCACGTCTACAGGATGCATCCTACCAGGTTGACCAACCAGCTCCTCGGTTTCTGGCAAAAGCGGAAGACCAAGTCACCATGGTTGTGGGAAGTGAGCAAAGATCTGCAAGAACTTGGAGGAATGGAAAGAGACTCAAAAGACCGGACATCTCTCAGAAAGATGCTTCAGCACATCAGATTCAAGGACAAACCGCCAAGAAAGAAGACAGGTGCCCTCTGGACACAGGAGAGGAGGGAACAACACAGCAAGAGGATGCGTAACTACTGGGCAAACATCAAAGCCCACTCCAAATGTAATAGTTGAATGTCCTTGTTCCTAGATGGCCTATACAAAACAAGAAGAATAGGCTGTATGCATATCAGCCATTTCTTCATTGGTGTACCGAAACGGAGTCATTCTTAACAATTTCTTCCGCAAACTTAATGGCCAATGTTTGCAGAACAGACTGCACAGTGCCTAGTGGGGCTACGCCACTCGAACTTGTAAACGTGTAATATCTCAGATTACCGGAAACACTGCAGCAGCCAGCAGCTTGCGCTCAGGCCAAGCAAATACGGTGAGTTCGTCAATTTGAATCGCGCGCCTGGAAGTAACAAAGAAACCCCGTGTTCACGAAACGAAAAAAACAAGAAGTTCCGTGACGAACAAAAGAGCCTACTCTTCTTAAAATTTAAGATTCATGCCAATGGTTAATCTATATGGATCTATCTAGAATAATGGCGAAATTAAGTTGGTAATATCGAAATTTGTAATAAGTTCAAAATACTGTATACCTGGCATAATGTATCCTAATAGAGAACTACAGTTGGCAGCCCTAGTGACTGAATATATTCTTAGTTCCATCTCTTAAAGTACAGAATATAAAATTTGGTTAAAGTCCAATCGATAGCATGGACGTTACATGCAGTTAAACATTGGATCTAACAACGTGCGTAAAATCATGTTGGCAACAATGATATACATGCATTGGTCAGAAATGATCTGAAATAATATGATCTATTGTTGCGTCAATTTTGAAAGAAATCCATTAGTTATTATAAAAGTTACATGTATTTCAAAATTGGACTTATCAGCAGGCTTAGAATCATGTTGGCAGCACTGACGTATATTAGTTACTCCAAATTAATCTAGAATGCCAGGTACTATAGGTGTGCAAAGTTTAGAGCTATTGACTTGCATACTTTCTGATATATTGGTATTAGGGTAACAGACATAGATACAGCATTTATTAACAGCCCTGGTTGCTCTTAAGAATACGCATAGTAATATATGTTATGGTACACATAGCACACACGAAATTTGGTTGAAATCCAACTGAAAAGCACTAAATTCTTGATAGTATAGAAGTTACATGTATTTAAAGTTGGACTCTCAGCAGGCTTAGAATCATGTTGGTAGCACTGACGTATATAAGTTACTCCAAATTAATATAGAATGTCAGGTGCTATACGTGTGCGTAGTTTAAAGCTGTCGGCTTGCATACTTTCTGATATATGGGTATTTGGATTAAAAAATTGAGAGCATTTATTAACAGTTGGCAGCCCTGGTGGCTCTTAAGAATACGCTCAGTCATATGAGTTTATGTACACATAGCACATACGAAATTTGGTTGAATTCCAATTGATAGTTTAGAAGTTTATGAATTTTCTTGCACTTCCTACTCATTATTTAACCTGTAAATTTACAATTATTAAATTATATTGTTACAATATGATAAAGACAGGTCGAAATAGGATATCAAATTCATACAGAGCAGGAAGAGATATCACATATGCCACTAAAAGGTGCAACCTTGATTGTGGCATGCATATCGTTGATTACTATTTCTAAAAATTGTATAATGGCTTAGCCGAATAACACGTTCTATGTAAATGGTGTATACACAAAAAAAAATGAATAAGAAGGAAAATTGAATTTGTGTTTTATAAACTTGTAAGCTCAACTAATTATATTTTCAATTTTAATTTTGTTCTCTCTGAGAAAATGTTTTATTTGCATCTTCAGGTTTGCATGATTTCCTTTAAATTCTTTTAATTTAATTGGGAGAATGTTATATAATTTTGGTGAGAAATACAGAAAGTTACGTTTGGCTATACCTAACTTAGGTTGATATAAAATACAGTGATTCTCTGTAATACTTCTGGTTTCATACTCGTGGCTAACAACTTGAATTCTATTTCTATCTTTAAAAATGTATTTATATATTTCAAAAGCATACAATTGTTTAATGTTGAAGACCCTTGTCTCAGCATACAGTCTCATAGTCGGATATAATCTATCTTTCTTCAACATTATTCGTAATATGAGATTCTGCACTATCTGAACACTTTTTAGTACATTTTCATAGGCGCCTCCCCAGGCAAGAATACCATATGTAAGAACTGACTGGACTAGAGCATGGTAGATGTCTCTTATTAATTTGTAATTGACAATATGTTTTAAATTGTGAAATATATAGATTGTTCTTCTTATTTTACTTGTAAGGTGTTTGCATTGGCTTTTCCATTTCATGTCACTATCTATAAATAATCCCAGATATTTAACTGTATCCACTTTAGCCATTTTAGGACAGTCACAGTTCTGATTACAGTTCAAAGTGTGTATTTTTAGTTCATTAAAATTATCTTCAACTGCATTTAAACTGAATCTTACGAACTTTGATTTATTTACATTTAAAAATAGTTCGTTACCATCTAACCATACCTTTAACATTTTCAATGCCGCAGTTACAATTTGTTTTACATTTCCCCATGTTCTACCTTCAACACAAACTACCGTATCATCTGCGTATGATATGACATTAACATTTTCAATTCCATGTATAGATGATTCAATATCGTTGATAAAAATCAAAAATAATAATGGACCCAACACTGTGCCTTGTGGTATTCCTCTTTTCACTCTTAAAGGTAGACTTGTAGTTCCATTTATTCTAACGTATTGAATCCTTTCAGTCAAATAGCTTTCTATCAATTTCAGTGCTATGCCTCTGATGCCATATCTTTCCATCTTCTGAAGGAGAATATGGTGAGGTATGGTGTCAAAAGCCTTCTCTAAGTCGAGAAATATGCCCAAGGTCGGTTTCATACTGTTCATATTTTCATAAATTCGCCTAGTTAATTCCCCAATAGCATCAGTGGTGCTGACATTTTTTATAAAGCCAAATTGTCTAGTTGATAGTAGATTGTGTTTCTTCAAAAACTGATAAATATGATTTTTTTATACATTTTTCAAATAATTTTGATAAGACTGTCGTTAACGATATCGGTCGATAGTTCTTTAGTTCTGAAGGATTGCCTGCTTTATGTAGCGGTTTTACAATTGTAATTTTTAATTGCTTTGGGAAGTATCCAACTGAAAGTGACTCGTTTATTATTGTTAGTAAAGGATTCTTTAAAGAATTAAAATTCTGCTTAATAATTCGAGCTGAGATGTTATCTATTTCCATTACTTTAGTGTCGCTTATTTCGTGTAGGTACTTATGTAAATCCGCTTCGGTAATCGGAATAAAAAAAACAGGAATATGTGTTTCTGTTGATTTTCAAGGAAAAATCTGGATTGTTCTTAATATTTTTAGACATGTCAGTAGTTTTGTTAATAAAATAATCATTGAATGTATTAGCTATAGTGAAATCATCATCGTAAACATGATTTTGAGATCTTATTTTTGTTATTTTTTCTTTATGACTTATTCTTTGTGTTATTTCATTGACAATGCCCCACACTTTTCTTGGATTATTAGAATTGGAATGTATTAATTGTTTATAGTGGTCAGTTTTAGCTTTATTAAGCAATTCGTTTAATTTATTTCTATACCGCTTATATTTCTCCTTCATGGCATTGTTCTCTTTATTTGCTATACATTCCTGATACAACCTATCTCTGGTGTGAATGGACTTAATTAGCGCGTGCGTGATCCACTCTTTTCTCTTTCGTTGCTTTGAATTTAATTGTATTGAAGAATTTTTTATGCAATTTTGGATAGTTTGTATAAATTTATCTACTTTAGAATCCAAGTGGTTGTTCCCTAATACTGTATCCCAATTAATATTGCTCAATTTATTTTTAAGCATCTCACTATCTAACTTAAATCTATGTTCACGTATGTTACACTGAGCTGCTTCTAGGTCACGGCCATTTTCAAGATTTATACTAACTAATATAGGATAGTGATCTGTAATTCTGCTCTGTGATATAATGGGTAAGATGTTATCATTAGAAATACCGCTACGAATAAGTGCATGATCAATACAGGTTTTGCTCGTTGAAGTTTCTCTAGTGGTGCCATATATCAACGATCTAAAATTATGCTCATGCAGTAAGTTTAAATATTCATTAGAGTCGTACTCATCAAATAGATCTATGTTAGTGTCACCTAGAATCACCTCGGTTTCTAGTGAACATTTTTGCTGGACATAATCATGGAGATTATTAATAAATAGTTGTTTATTGTATTTTGACGAACGGTATATGCCTGTCAATGCAATTCTATTGTTCCCATAATTTATTTTGAGCCTAAGGAGTTTGAAATCATTGTAATTCACACTTTCTACCTCGTGGTCAATAGAATTCTTCACCATAAAAACAACTCCATCACATTTATTAAAGCATCCTTCATTATAGTATGTTTTATAGTTGGAATGCTTGCATATATTAAAGTTACCTAATTTCCAAGTTTCTGTGAGTATAACGACATCAAATATATGGTTATATGCTTCTAACTCGGCATCTAAATTTATTTTATTTTTAGATAGACTTCTAATATTTGTGTGAAATATGCTTAAGTTATTTACCTTCTTAAATTTAAGTATTTGAGACACACATTGATCAATACCTCCACCTACTTCTGTATGAATTTGATATCTTACAAAGTCATCATTAAATAAAGTCATACACAGAAATATTTGACAGAAACAGGATATTTACAATTAGTCAGCTGTTGAGATCTGTTAGTAAGGTATACTAATTACTGTATTGGATGTTTCCTCAGAAGTGTTCATACAATTGAATGAGCGGTCAAGTTATTGTGAGATATCTTGGAGGGAGGGGTGGAGTGGAATTCAGCTGTTGAGGGGAGGAAAGTGAAAGGTCAGTTTGAAATAGCACCAGCAACACGGCAGGGGAGGTATGCAATGAACAGTTATGCGGGAGAGAGACATACAGATTGTGGTGTGGGGTATCTTAGAGGGTGTACCAACTTTTGCTTACTAAAACAATCTATTGCTATATTTTAAGTGGCCTTACTTTAAGCTTTGGGTAACTCACACATCTTTGTAACACGGTGCTTGCTGCCATCTGTTTTATTCACGTAAATTACGCCATCGTAAGTCCATACGTTGGATTGCTGAAATCTTGCAATTCCCGCCTTCAAAATCGCTAGTCTTGTGGCTGTGAGATCTTCCCTGATTGTCACCGGGGTACCTTTGAGCTGTTTTTTGTTTTTAAACAATTCATGCCTAGCACGATACGTCGCCAATTTTACTATGATTGGCCTGGGTTTGGTCCCAATCTTGGGGCCTAACCTATGGCTTCTGTCTATGTCCGCAAGAGCGACGTTTGCCTTAATGTCTCCGGCAACTTTCAGCACTAAATTATCTGTGTCCTCATTAGGATGCTCTGGCACACCGAAGATACGAAGATTTTGCCTCCTTTGGTATTGCTCCAGTTCATCGTGTTTGGAGTTGCTTTCCGATTTTAGATCTTCGATCTCTTTATCCCGTTTCTTTATCTGAACTTTGAGGTCCTCACCAAGATTCACGTTGAATTGGATCGTTTCCTCAAGTTTACTTAATACACATTCCGTGACCTTATCCACTACAGTACTTACAATTAGGTCCACAAATGATTTTGACTGCAAGGAATCCTCCATCACATGCCGTACTACTTCCTCTATGGAGTTGGTAGAACTGGAACTGTCGTTACCTGTCTGATGCTTCTGCTGTTGCTGTTGCTGCTGCTTGCTCTTCTTAGAAGACATTTCACTTTTTAGTTTTTACGATTTATGTAAATTAAAGGATGATGAGTGTGAAATAATCTCACCAGCTAAAACTTATATACTGAATTGATTCACACTATACTTCTTTTTCCTCTCTACACTGCGTTTACACCTGCCAAGTACACAATTTCCACGAGAGTAGTAGAGGAAATGTATGTTTTGAATATTGCGTAATCGCGAGGACATATTGCATCATCATGACGTCATCTGATAGCTATGCGGATGTGAGCACGTGCACGTGCACATGTTAGCGTGGGAAGAGGTTGACCTTTAACCGCTTGAAGAAGGTAACCTTTGGGTAACCGCTTGAAGCAGATAACCTTTGACTTATTTATGCGATGGAGATAAAAATTAATGGGTGTTGACGTCATTTGATAACCATGCAAGTTTGCAGCTGTGCGAGCGATCACGTGATATGTCTGCAGTGTTCGCGTGAGACGGGGTTGACCTTACACGTCATTGGGTAAGAATGTAATCTTTGACTTCTTTAAGTAATAGTGATAAAAATATAATGAGATGATTGCGTCAGAAGCTTGTTTTGTAGCATTTGGTTTCTTGAGTGTAGGTGGGGGTGAAGGATATATAAATGCATGTGTGCGTGGATGAGTTTAACTTCTACGTTTGCGCGAAGAGAGAGTATGTGTGTGAAAGAAATAAAGGAAGTCAACGACGAGAAACAAATTGTGTGTGTGATGGATGTTCTAACGAAGTTCAATAACTTAGCCACTTGCGTTGAGTATTCTAATAAGAAACTATCAGAACTAATAATTGATTTACCGTATGTGGTCCAAATTATTCGGGCTGTGGAGACGAGATTTGGAAGAAAAATAGTGGTGGACATTATCATTGAAGGTGAAATAACAAGTGTATTTCTACCAGCAGTATTTGCAAAACTAAGCGCATCAGAGATCGATGAACTAAACTCACTTAGAGGCAAACTGATGTTGGTGTATTTGGGGTTGAAGAACCGCTCACATCAAGTTGTTTTAAAACTGTAAATTTTTGGTGAGTATATATATATGCAGATTATATATGTATTGATTGATATAACGAATTATATATATATTTAGTTGCTTATTATTTCTTAATTTGTTTAATTTTTTATCAGATTATCTAAAAACTAATAAAAAGGAACAGCAAAATGAAGTGGAAAACTGTTAATTTTCTGAGTGGAACTGAACATCGATCGCACCCGTTAATAGAGTATCATCGTGTATGCTTTCATCAGCCTGAAGAAGGAGAAGAAGAAGAAGGAGAAGATGATAATGAGGTGAGTCATAATGAGAAAGAAGCTTGTTTTAACAAATGGACATCTTCGAGTGGAATTTCAACATTTTCAGTCTACGTTACTAATGTTAGCAAATCAGATGATAGTCAGCGGGAGGTGACAGAAACAGTTCTAAGATATTTGTTACAAGAATTATGTGAAGATGAACATTTTATTTGTTTCTTCGGATACAATACATTTGATGAGGTTTACAAAATTGAATTTTCCATCACTTGTTTTGAAGTAACAAAATTGAATGAGTATAGAAACAATTTGCTTGGTAAACTTCAGGACGAATTTCCCTTTGAAGCCATTCATTGTTCGCTGGAGATTACAGGCAGCAATTTATCTCAATGGCTTGAATACACTTTAAAAGATTATAGGTTTATGGTGAACCGATGTTACAGCAACTGCTGGTGGTGTATTAACAACAGTGCGAATTGGACAATTGCTTAGACAACAATGGCAACACCTCCTAACAAACGTAGAAAGGTTGATATTGTAATACATAATAATAACAGTGAAAATATAAGAAACCAATTGGACCCCGTGGTGTAGGGGTAGCGCGCCTGCCTCTCACCCGGAGGCCCCAGGTTCGATCCCCGGCTCCGTCAGGGATTTTAAAACTGACGTGAGGGTTGGAACGGGGTGCACTCAGCCTCGTGAGGACAATTGAGTAGCTGTCTGACAGTGAGACAGTGCCCCGGTCACGAAAACCAAGATTAACGGCCGAGGGGACCCGACGCGCTGACCACGCGTCACCCCAAAATCTGCAGGCCAATTGGCTGGGCAGCGGTCGCTTGGTAGGCCTAGGCCCTTCAAGGGCTGTAGTGCCACGGGGTTAGGTTAGGTTAAATTGGACAATGCATTTGAAAGTGTTTCTAATTTTAGAAGTGAACTAAACGGTGCTATTTCAATATCATACCAAATCGGGGAATACACTCAAACGGACTTGATTGAGAACAGTGATGAGTTGATTGAATGTTGGAGAGTTATTAGTGAGCACATATTGCAACAAGCTGTGAATTGTGAAGAAATTACACTTCAAATAAAGGATGAATCTTTCTTAAGCTGTGAGTTAATTGAAACAGCATTCAATTCTAGAGTGTACACACTTGCAGTTTCAAATGTTAAGAATGAGTTTTTGGATCCCCGCGAATTTTTAGCAAATGCTAATATTTGGTTTACAAAGTATGTTAAGAAAGCGTTAACTGTGCAAGCTTTAAAGGTGAATTCAGTTTTGTGTGCACAGTATGTGCTTCACGACAAATCAGAAACAAAATATTTTGCTGTCAAAAATAAAGTAGTTTTCGAGTATACGGATGTAAATGAATTTTATAATAATCATATCATTGAAGGTACATTGACAAAAATGAGCGAATTTGAAGCAAATGTCTCTGGGTGGGCTTTAGAAAAAATTCATAGTTTGAGAATTAATATAAATAAATATGTTGGATTTCGAGTAGGAATGTCCAATACTAGTAGATTGCCTGATGTAATAGTCAATAAACATGCAGTGCTAAATTTGTATGATACAAAGGAAGCTTGTTTTGCGTGGAGTGTGGTTGCTGGTTTGTATCCAAAAACGCGAAACGTGAATCATCTTTCTTCCTATCCTAATTACAGAGATGTTTTAAATTTAGATGTTAATTCCAATTCCAATGCAAATGAAATATTTAAACAAGTTTGAAAATCAAAACAATATTTCTGTGAATGTGTATGGAGCACAATATGATGAAAACAAATGGGTGTGTATGGGAACAAACGAAGTAAAAGGAAAAAAAACCATTTACTATTGTACCTTTGTATGTATCAGATAAAGTATATGAAAGGAGTGTGGTCTTATTGATGTTGCAGATTGGAAACAGTGAAAGTTATCACTTTTGTTTAATTAGAAATCTCGTTCGCCTTGTGCGTTCAAGCATCACTAGGAATTGTAGACGGATTTATATATGTAGACGTTGTTTGTCATATTATTCTCTTGAGGATGAGTTAAATGTTCACTTTGCAGACTGTAAGTTTCCTGTTGCAAAAAGCATATTGCCAACTGAAGAACAAAGATTTGTTAATTTTACAGAATTTAAATTTAAAGATAGAGTTCCATTTATAATTTATGCAGATACTGAATGCGTTTTGTCTCCTATTTCCTCTTGTTTTCCAAATAGTGACATTCCTAACTCTACATTAACCCATAAACATATTCCTTACAGCATTTCTTTATACCTTCATTGTAATTTTGATAGTGATTTGTGCAGTTTTAAACTCTTTAGGGGAAATAATTGCATAGAATTGTTTGTAAAGGAACTTTATAGTATTGTAGATAAACTTCAAACATATTATTTATCAGCTAAACCGATGTTAAAGATGACGGAAAACGAAGAAAGATTATTTTTGTTAAGTAAAATTTGTCATATTTGCGAGAAACCGATTGCAGATAATGAACTCAAAGTACGCGATCATTGTCACATAACTGGAAAATATAGAGGAAGCGCACACAATAGTTGTAATTTAAATTACAAAGTAACAAGGGTCCTGCCTATAGCATTTCATAATCTAACGGCGTATGATGGACATTTTATAATTAAAGAAATTTGTGAGAAACATGAAGGTGGGGAGTTACATAATCCTGGTCATATAAGATTGTTAGCAATGAATATGGAACGTTATAAAGGGTTTACAAAGCATGTATGGGTTAAGAATGGATTCTTTCAGTTAAGATTTATCGATACATATAATTTCTTGTCCTGTTCACTAGATCAATGTTCATCTTCGTTAAGTGAAGATTCAAAGCAAATAACTCGACGTTATTTTAATGATGATGCACAGTTTCGACTTACTGCGAGAAAAGGCGTGTCTCCCTATGAATACGTCACGAGTATGGATGTACTTAACGAAACTAAATTACCTGAAATATCCAAGTTTTATAGCAGTCTTTATAATCAAACAATATCGAACGAGGAGTATGAGTTTGCTCAATCGGTGTGGGAAACGTTTTCCTGTCAAACATAAGGAGAATACGCTGATTTGTATTTAAAAGTTGACACACTTCTTTTGGCAGATGTGTTTGAAAATTTTAGATCGAATGGCATGGAAACTTATGGCATTGATGCAGCTCATTTTTACACTGCTCCATCTATGTCTTGGTGCGCGATGAAAAAGATAACCAACGTTCAACTCGAATTGCTTCAAGATATTGATATGTTACACTTTTTTGAACGATCTATTCGAGGGGGAAATGTTCAGTGTATAACACGACATGCGATTGCTAATAATAAGTACATGAAAACTTATGATGAGAAAAAGCAAGAGTCCTACATAATGTACTTTGACGTTAATAATTTATATGGATATGCGGTGATGGAATATCTTCCAACGGGGGGCTTTAAATTGGTTGCAAATATTGAAGGCTTTGATGTTTTAACTATTGATGATACTTCAGAAATCGGATATATCTTGGAAGTAGATTTGACTTATCCTCAAGAGTTACATGACAAACATTCAGATTACCCTCTATGCCCCGAAAAGTTGACAAAGCTAATGACTACCCTAGATAATAAAGAACGTTATGTTTTGCATTATAGAATGTTAAAGCAATGTATTCAACTAGGAATGAAATTAGAACGTATTCACAGAATAATCGAATTCAATCAGAGCCAATGGCTAAAACCATATATTGATGTGAACACAGAGAAACGAAAACATGCTAAAAATGTTTTTTTTATAAATTGATGAATAATGCAATTTTTGGTCGTTCACTGATGAATGTGAGGAAGTTAAGGGACATCAAATGGGTTACCAAATGGCATGGAGCCAGTGGTGCTAAGTCTTTAATAGCTAAGGCTAATTTTAAACATAGAATTATATTCGATGAACAATGTACGGGCATCGAGATGAGCAGACTAAAGATTTTTCACAATCAACCAGTATATGTTGGTGCATCTATATTAGATTTGTCTAAATGTAAAATGAATGACTTTCATTACAATGTTATTTTAGCAAATCCTGAATCAAATGTGAGGTTGTTATACACAGACACAGATAGTTTTATGTATATATTCTATTATGATATTTATGAGTTCATGAAACAGCATTCAAATTTGTTTGATACTGGAAACTATGAAACAAACAATCCTTTTGGCATTGTGAGACAAAATAAAGGTGAAATTGGTTTAATGAAAGATGAACATGCTGGAAGGATTGTTGAAGAATTTGTGGGGTTAAGACCCAAAATGTATGCAATAAAATTGTGTGATGAAATGAATAGCTTGTGTAAGGCTAAAGGCATTAAGAAGAGCGTGAGTAAAACTATGAATATTGATGAGTATCGGAAGTGTCGTTATAACAGAGATCAAGCCAGCAAAGTTCAAGTTTGTATAATTTCAAAATCTCATTTTGTATTTACTGTTCGGCAAAATAAGTTGGCAATTTCATCAAACGATGATAAAAGACACATAACTGAAAACGGAATTGATACTTTACCGTTTGGTCATTTTTCTCTGAAACAAATTTGAGATTAAAGCAATTCATCTCTCTTACTTACTTTATTTCTTTCACACACACACTTTTATTCTGTTAATAATACTAATTTTTTGTGTGTGTTCCTTTGCTTATGAAAAATAAAAAAAAATAAAAAAACTAATAAATAATAACCCAAATTTTGTGTGTATTATTTACAACTCCTCCCCCACCATTCCCATTTTCCTGAAAAAAATATATATATATATAATTACATTATATTACTTATCATTTAGTAATGGTGCGTTGTAAGAGGAACAACTCTGCCACTCAATATAAACGATCAGGAAGTGGATCATTCATTAGTCGTGTACTTAATAAAACTATTGATAATTTACCTGTGGAATTACACATTCCAGGATATGAATATTGTGGACCAGGAACAAAATTAGAAAAGCGATTGAGCCGTGGTGATCCAGGAATAAATATATTAGATAAAGCATGCAAAGAGCACGACATTGCTTACGCAAATCATAAAGATTCAAACAAAAGAAGAGAGGCTGATGAAATTTTACCTTCAAAAGCTTGGTCTCGTGTAAAATCTCGTGACGCATCATTAGGAGAGAGAGCGGCTGCACTAACAGTCAGTGGCATAATGAAAGCTAAGTCTAAGCTTGGTGGAGGTAAACGAAAATTAAATATAAAAAAAACAAGAAAAGATTAAAAATAAAGAGAGCATCGAAAAAGCAAGGTGGTATTTTACCCCTACTTCCGATATTTGCAGCCTTGTCGGGCTTGGGGGGTCTAGCAGGCGGAGCAGCCGGGGTAGCGTCTGCTATAAACAAAGCGAAAGCTGCACAAGAAGAATTAAAAGAAATGAAAAGACACAATCGAATGATAGAAGCAATGCGAGGAAAAGCAGGTCAAGGCATTTATTTAAATCCTCCTGCATACAAAAGATAATTAACCAAATACCAAATAAAGCATTAAGTAATTTCGATTCAGCTAAATACGCACATCAATTAAAGATTCCATATTTTAGAGGAGTCTTTATGCGAGATACGTTACCAAGACATCCTCGAAAAAATGAAAACTGTATTGTTAACCTTGAACCGATGGTTAAATCTGGTTCACATTGGGTGGCTTTCAGTAAACAAGGTAAATACGTGCATTATTTTGATAGTATCGGTAATTTAAGACCACCATTAGAAATTTTAACATATCTAAAAAATTGTTATCTACAATATAATTTTCATTCATATCAATCGATTACTTCTTCGATTTGTGGACATTTATGTTCAGTCTTCTTGTATTGTATAAATAAGGGAAACACAGACTGTCTTTAAACATTTCAAAGATGGCTTTCGAAAGACGGATAACTCTTGAAGGTAAAGGCTTGTGACCGATATCGCATGGTTTTGAGAGCTCTGGCAACGTCGCATAGCAGGAGGAAGGATGCAAGCGGAAGTAACCTGAGGTTGATGTTTTTACGTCATGGACATAGTCGACAGCATGACTAGGCGAAGGTTCCAGAAGTGTAGAGGGCGCTGATGAGCTCCAGGAAAAGTTGAGGTGGAAAGGTCACACCGGAGAAGCGGGTCACTTCATTTTGCATCGCCGTCCAACGAAGTTCACTTCATTTTGCATCGCCGTCCAACGAAGTTCACTTTCTTTTGTGTCGCCGTACGCCGAAGTTCATCTTTATTTTTGTGTCGCCGCACGCTGAAGTTCCTAACAAGTGTGTAGTAGCAGTCGTACCGTGGCCGCTTGGAACCAGTGTGGTATTCCGACAGTTTTTGGGACATAGCTGAAAGGCTCAGTATTATTTCTTGCGTGGACAGCTCTGTGTTAACGAATACTAAAGCTGAATGTGGCGAGGTGATATTATAACGCAGATCATAATGCATTATGTTGTGGGACACTAGTCATTTGTGCGATGAAGTGCGAGCAGACGCACGTGGTGTCTCAAGCTTTTACCAGGTACGGGACTGTATGGGCCGTGCGCTATATAACTGACGCCCAGAACATATGAACGAAGCGATGTGCTTTTGTTTGACGACCAGACAAATGAGTGTCCAGGGTCAGTGAACTATGAGAGATAAGCTGAGTGTAGTCCAAATATAGAGCGGCATTCTAGGTCAAGGACGGACGTAATATCTTATGAGTACAGGCTTGTGTAGACGCATACGATATAACCTGTGCCGTTATAGAGTTATTTTCACGGCCATGAGTTGATATTACTTGGCATATTCGACATGAAGATTGCAGCGATGTATTGGACGGACATAAAGGCTATCAGTACAGACCAGTGCGAGTTTTGTGTCAAGAACTTTACGAGCGAAGAGATGGCAAGCTAAGTTTAGTATGTGGAAGCTGTTACGATGACGTAGAAACGAAGGCGAGCCAGGACCATGGACACCCCGAGGGTCGCGAGCTGGATCCAGGACGAGAGGGGAGGATGTTCAATGGGAAGAACGTGGACCCAAAACCCCCAGGAAACGTGTTAGCGGAACCAAGACTGAGGTGGCCGAAAGGTACTGAAAACCATGTTAATTCTTAAGTAGTGGTTAATGGGTAGTGGTTACTAAGATTTGGACAGTTGGGCAAAAATCGAAATTGAAGTTAATCAATAAGGATAAAATGCGATATAATGACATGATTAAAAGGATAGTAAATTTTAAGTTTTCTTTGAGAGATTAAGGCAGTTTTATTTAGGGTTTAAAAATAAATATATGGATGCTTTAAAATATAATTTGAGTACAGGGATCTTTCAGCGTGTTAAGTCGCTGTGTTCTTTGAATTGGTGCAACCTGGATGAGAATTTATGGTTTGAACAGGCTTAAATTACAAGGGATTCATTTACACTTAATGGGCCACTTTTTGTGCGCACAACATATTTATGCTAAACACTCACACGTCACTGAGGTATCCCTTTACATGCTAACATGAGGAGATGCGTTTGGTAGGTGACTGATACAAGGTTGTGTAAATAATGATACTGCATTGATAAAATAGCAGGGTTGCATAATACGAAGTTTTGATGAAACTGAAGGTTCTCGCTATAGCGAGGTGAATAAAATAATTGATTATAATTAATGTTACGTGATAGGTTCAAGTATATGAAATTTTGAGGCAATTGTCAGTTGAAAAATAATACAGATAGGCAGAGGCCATCTACTTAAATGTTTATGGTGTAGTTATAAATATGTGAAGAGCATGCAGTGATTAATAAATAAAAATAAATAAATATCTGGGATCATAAAGATGTTAAAATGTAAAGTGATGAATGTAAAAGCCAACAACCAGTCATTTTTCTGAGTGAGGCACAGCTGAACGAAAACCCGTGAAAATAATAATGAAAGTATTTAATACATAAATAAGAGGTCTGAAAATAAATTCTTTAACGCTAGTGACATCCATATATAAAAATATTCTTTTTCCTATTTTGGTGATTACATTTAGTTAGAAGGAGATCGAATGAGGCAACAATTTTTTTTTCTTTGAATATCCTTTCAGATTTATGCACCTGCTCATTTATGGACTATTAGCGGAGAGGTGACATAGCATTTTGAAGTAATGGTTGTAATACTAGAATGATATAGCTCTGATCTCCGTAAGTTATTTTGTATCCTAAGATTAGGACGCCCGGAGATTTTTGTCCTCATTAATTTGAATTTTGCTTCTGCGTCATTTATTTATTTGCACATCAAGAGTAATTTTGAGAAGTCTCCGAGCGGAGGTAGGCTTCTGTGTGTGATTCTATGTATTTAGTGGTGTGGTTCTGTAATAAATGGTGGATGAGTTTTATCTTAACAGCGGAGTTTTTTGTCATTCTTGTTCGTTGTCATACTTGTGTGTCCACCGGATCAATTTTGAGATTTTACCCCAGTTGTACCCATCATTATAAAGACCCCGGGATTGCTTGAATCTCGTTCCCGACACAGTTTTTTTTAAGGCCAAAATTGATTCGGACATTCAAGATTTTTTTTTTCTTTCGCGTTGTACCGAATTCTGGGTGAGGGTTGAAGTGTGTGTCGGGCCACCCAATCCAAAGCCAGATTATCGGGCACAACAAGATGGCGCCCACCGTGTAATGGCCTCGAACTGGGAATATCGTACCACGCAGTGGTATAGCCGACATCTTGAACTCGAAAAAATTGGAACACCAGAGGAGAGTGACAAGATGGTGGACGGCCATGTGGCACAAATGGAATGGAGAGAAAACCAATTGAGTGCTGGTACCCCATTTTATTGTGCGATATGTCTGTCAGTCTGTTAAAGTTCACTTTGTAGGATTTTTGTGTGTGTTTGAATGACATAAAACGAAGCGATTCAGTAACGTTAGATCGCTGTGTTTAAGCGATACCATCCACATTTATTATTTCCACATGATATTAGATTTCGATTCCACTGTCAAATTGAAGTAACCACTAGTCCTTAGTCTAAGTTAGTCACTAGTTGTAACAGCTTCCATGTTTATTTGTTGTGAAATATGGGAGAATTTGATGAAATTAAGGGATTGATAGGACAGCTAGGAGAGAAGCTAAAGGAGTTAGCTAAAAGTCAAAAGAATATGGAGGAAGGTTTGAAGACTCAATGGAAAGACTATGAAGGTGGTATGAACACTAATCTAGATGGGTTGGATAGACAGTTGATTAAGATGCATGAAGGAATAAATACTAAATTTGAAGGTTTAGACACTAAATTTGAAGGTTTAGACACTAGATTTGAAGGTTTAGACACTAAATTTGAAGGTTTAGACACTAAATTTAAAGGTTTAGACACTAGATTTGAAGGTTTAGACACTAAATTTGAAGGTTTAGACACTCAATTCGAAGGTTTCGACACTCAATTCAAAGGTTTCGACACCAAATTCAAAGATTTAGATACTAAATTCGAAGGTTTTGAAAAAAATCTTGGAATTCAGTCAGGGGACTTGCAAGGAGGATTGGGATTATTTAAGGAGCACCAATTCGATATGAAACAGTACATGGAGAAGGCTCAAGCCGAAATGACGGATTTAAAGGAACAAATTAAGAGGGATAAGGTCGAAATTGAAAGTAATATGGGGACACAGTTGAAATCATTGGAGAAAACCGTTCAAGAGAAAATGGATCGAAGCGTGGAGGCATTGACCGCCAAAATGGAAGAAAGGGATAAAGCAATCAACGCAGAGGTCTTGGTGTTAAAGGAAGAGGCGAAAGTAATACAGCAGAGATTAGCGAATGATACCAGGAGCATGACTGATAAAATGTCTGAATTCACCATGGAGCAGGAATGCAAGATGGAAAGTCTTAGGAGTCAGATGGGGGAAATGAAATTAGAGTTAAACGACGAAATTAAAACACAGATTGCAACAGCGGTTTCGACAGTACAAGATAAAGTGAGTATTGCTCACGGAGAACAGTTAAAGAGAATTGTTGAATTAGAAGGAAAGATGGTAGAAGCAAAATCAATAGATGTAAACAAGGAACCAAGTCCGACAGGAACAACATTCACACCATTCAGTTACAGCTCAACTCAACCGATTACCATCATTAGGAATCAGGAGGACCGCCCAATTTTTTTTTCAAATTTGACTGGCATCACACCCATAGAATTCCTGCGGGACCTGAAGGAATACATGGATGAACATAGGGTTCCTAAAGAGAGAGAAATGAGGGTAATAGAAAGAGCTCTTGAAGGCCAACCGCTAAACTGGATGCGAGCTTTTAGGAATCAGTTTAGAGGGTACGATGACTTTGCGAACGCTTTCCTGAAGAGATTTTGGTCCTCAGAAGATCAACAAAGTATAAGGGCTGAATTATACTCAAAGAAATACGCGACTACCAGGCCAACACAATAGGCTGGGTATTTCACGAATCGGGTAGCCAGGCTACAATTTTTGGATCCACCGTTGGAGGAGCAGGATTTGGTGCATGCCATAATACAGCAATATCCGGTAGAAGTCCAGCGTGTATTAATTGCATCGGGTGCAAATAGACTCGAAGTGTGTGACGAGATTTTGAGGAAACTAGACCACACGAGCAAGATGACGGAACCTCGTAGTCCAAGGACAGAACAGAGAGAGGCAAATATGGTGGTAATGGATCGTATGGCGCAGACGGAACCTCAGCGAAGTTATGGAAGGAACGATAGAGATGGAAGGGATGAAGGAAATGGCTTAAACAGATACAGGAATCAAGGAAAGCCATATGACCGGAGGCCATATTATCAGGATAGAAGTGGACGATTTAATCAGAGGGACTACGGAAGGTCAGGATATAGAGGGAGAGAATCGTGGTCACGTGATCGGAGACCATACAATAACTACCCAAGATACGGGAATCAAGAAAGGCAAAATTATAGGCCATCATTAGAAGAACGTCACCAAGAAAGCCGGAGATACAGTGAACAATTAAAGGAAAAGGAACAAGAAGAAGAAGAATCTCAGGCAAAACAGCATGAGGAATCGAAACCAGGCACCAGTGGAGTCAAATCAGGAAAGAGAAGCTGACAGGAAGGAAATGCTGAGTTTGAACAGGGACTCACAAGCAGTAATAACGATTTTTTGCCCATTAATAATGATTTTCGCCCAGATGTCATGACAGTCCAAATTCAAGCCATTCACAGCATTACTGATGATGATAGGAGATATGAAGGCCAAGACGAAGAAGAAAGTAGAATGATTGAAGAATGGATAGAGCTACCGTTTCAGGAGGAGAATACCACAGAAGAAGATGAAACAGAGAGTTATAGGCAAATTCAATGCAGCTAGCCTTAATGGTACCACAAGAGAGAGTAAGCATGCGATATGGAGAACTTATTGAAGAAGTGGATTGTTAACCCAACAGAATAATAATAATCGGGATGTTTCACGCTTATTATTATTCCTGGTTGAGGGGGATTTGTGACCGATATCGCATGGTTTTGAGAGCTCTGGCAACGTCGCATAGCAGGAGGAAGGATGCAAGCGGAAGTAACCTGAGGTTGATGTTTTTACGTCATGGACATAGTCGACAGCATGACTAGGCGAAGGTTCCAGAAGTGTAGAGGGCGCTGATGAGCTCCAGGAAAAGTTGAGGTGGAAAGGTCACACCGGAGAAGCGGGTCACTTCATTTTGCATCGCCGTCCAACGAAGTTCACTTCATTTTGCATCGCCGTCCAACGAAGTTCACTTTCTTTTGTGTCGCCGTACGCCGAAGTTCATCTTTATTTTTGTGTCGCCGCACGCTGAAGTTCCTAACAAGTGTGTAGTAGCAGTCGTACCGTGGCCGCTTGGAACCAGTGTGGTATTCCGACAGTTTTTGGGACATAGCTGAAAGGCTCAGTATTATTTCTTGCGTGGACAGCTCTGTGTTAACGAATACTAAAGCTGAATGTGGCGAGGTGATATTATAACGCAGATCATAATGCATTATGTTGTGGTTACACTAGTCATTTGTGCGATGAAGTGCGAGCAGACGCACGTGGTGTCTCAAGCTTTTACCAGGTACGGGACTGTATGGGCCGTGCGCTATATAACTGACGCCCAGAACATATGAACGAAGCGATGTGCTTTTGTTTGACGACCAGACAAATGAGTATCCAGGGTCAGTGAACTATGAGAGATAAGCTGAGTGTAGTCCAAATATAGAGCGGCATTCTAGGTCAAGGACGGACGTAATATCTTATGAGTACAGGCTTGTGTAGACGCATACGATATAACCTGTGCCGTTATAGAGTTATTTTCACGGCCATGAGTTGATATTACTTGGCATATTCGACATGAAGATTGCAGCGATGTATTGGACGGACATAAAGGCTATCAGTACAGACCAGTGCGAGTTTTGTGTCAAGAACTTTACGAGCGAAGAGATGGCAAGCTAAGTTTAGTATGTGGAAGCTGTTACGATGACGTGGAAACGAAGGCGAGCCAGGACCATGGACACCCCGAGGGTCGCGAGCTGGATCCAGGACGAGAGGGGAGGATGTTCAATGGGAAGAACGTGGACCCAAAACCCCCAGGAAACGTGTCAGCGGAACCAAGACTGAGGTGGCCGAAAGGTACTGAAAACCATGTTAATTCTTAAGTAGTGGTTAATGGGTAGTGGTTACTAAGATTTGGACAGTTGGGCAAAAATCGAAATTGAAGTTAATCAATAAGGATAAAATGCGATATAATGACATGATTAATAGGATAGTAAATTTTAAGTTTTCTTTGAGAGATTAAGGCAGTTTTATTTAGGGTTTAAAAATAAATATATGGATGCTTTAAAATATAACTTGAGTACAGGGATCTTTCAGCGTGTTAAGTCGCTGTGTTCTTTGAATTGGTGCAACCTGGATGAGAATTTATGGTTTGAACAGGCTTAAATTACAAGGGATTCATTTACATTTAATGGGCCACTTTTTGTGCGCACAACATATTTATGCTAAACACTCACACGTCACTGAGGTTTCCCTTTACATGCTAACATGAGGAGATGCGTTTGGTAGGTGACTGATACAAGGTTGTGTAAATAATGATACTGCATTGATAAAATAGCAGGGTTGCATAATACGAAGTTATGATGAAACTGAAGGTTCTCGCTATAGCGAGGTGAATAAAATAAATGATTATAATTAATGTTACGTGATAGGTTCAAGTATATGAAATTTTGAGGCAATTGTCAGTTGAAAAATAATACAGATAGGCAGAGGCCATCTACTTAAATGTTTATGGTGTAGTTATAAATATGTGAAGAGCATGCAGTGATTAATAAATAAATAAAAATATCTGGGATCATAAAGATGTTAAAATATAAAGTGATGAATGTAAAAGCCAACAACCAGTCATTATTCTGAGTGAGGCACAGCTGAACGAAAACCCGTGAAAATAATAATGAAAGTATTTAATACATGAATAAAAGGTCTGAAAATAAATTCTTTAACGCTAGTGACATCCATATATAAAAATATTCTTTTTCCTATTTTGGTGATTACATTTAGTTAGAAGGAGATCGAATGAGGCAACAAATTTTTTTTCTTTGAATATCCTTTCAGATTTATGCACCTGCTCATTTATGGACTATTAGCGGAGAGGTGACATAGCATTTTGAAGTAATGGTTGTAATACTAGAATGATATAGCTCTGATCTCCGTAAGTTATTTTGTATCCAAAGATTAGGACGCCCGGAGATTTTTGTCCTCATTAATTTGAATTTTGCTTCTGCGTCATTTATTTATTTGCACATCAAGAGTAATTTTGAGAAGTCTCCGAGCGGAGGTAGGCTTCTGTGTGTGATTCTATGTATTTAGTGGTGTGGTTCTGTAATAAATGGTGGATGAGTTTTATCTTAACAGAGGAGTTTTTTGTCATTCTTGTTCGTTGTCATACTTGTGTGTCCACCGGATCTATTTTGAGATTTTACCCCAGTTGTACCCATCATTATAAATACCCCGGGATTGCTTGAATCTCGTTCCCGACACAGTTTTTTTAAGGCCAAAATTGATTCGGACATTCAAGATTTTTTTTTCTTTCGCGTTGTACCGAATTCTGGGTGAGGGTTGAAGTGTGTGTTGGGCCACCCAATCCAAAGCCAGATTATCGGGCACAGGCTCAAAGATTGATGTTACATTGGGGAATCCGCTTCATCTTGTAGGAGCAGAGTTTTTTGAAATAGGACTTGCAGGATTGTATACATCTAATTCTATTCGAAATGTTACCAACCGAAATAATAAATTTCGCATTCATTTTACTAATTTTTTGTTATGAATATCTATGACTTTAGTCATTTTTTCAAGTTTTTCCGTATTGATTTTGATAAGTTATGTACTTGTCCACTACACAATACAAAATATCTTTTTATTTATACATTTTGATACATGTTTCGGCCCTGTGAGCCTTCTTCAGTCAAAATCAAAAAATTCTCCTAGATCATTCTAAAGGTTGGTCTCTCATAAAAAAAATGTAAATCAAATTTTACATCGTCAGGATGCTTAAATACATGAATATAAAATGCTTAAAGACATTAAAAGATTTAAAAATCCACGAAATTTTGAAACGTGGTCTCCATTCTTGTTAATCTATTTCCAAAACAAGGGACCTGGAACAATAAAATTACCTAACAATCTATGGTTCTTACTTGGAAACATGAAGAAATGTTGACTTTAGTTATGTAGAAAACTTACCCCATTGTACAAGCATCTTTAAAAAGGAAAGTAGAAATAGGAATCGAACGTTGTTTATTTAGAGCTTGGTCAAAATGTTTTCAACAACCTGTAAAACGAAAAACTAAATGAAAATGAAAAATTGAAAAATTGAAATTATAACAAAAACCCACGCATAAATGACCAATGTTTACATACCGCAGATTGGAGACCATAAACTATCACCTCACAACTTGAAAGAGCTACTACAAATGTGTCCGTCTTGTTGTTCACCTTGATCACATGTTGACTAGAATACTGCAAGTGTGGGGTCAACGGTCGCAGAAGGGGAGGTGTAGCATACGTCAGAACCTTACGTTATGGAGGAGGGAGGGCCGTTTCTTGTTTATGTCGGTCTCTTCGCCTTAATTTCGAGATCGTGTTAAATAATATGTTGTCGTTGAGAGTTAATTCGTTCAAATTGTTTACAGGGTCTGTTTTTTGGGCGATATACATTTCTATGTTCTCTAATACATTAAGTTTTTTACTTTTATTAACGATATGTACAATTTCCAAATCCTTATCTATCGAACTGAAATTATGTTTTTTCTCGTCCATGTGGTTCGCCATGGCCGAGAACTTGTTATATTTCAGCGCACTGGTATGTTCCCCGTATCTTACGTTGAACGCTCTACCCGTTTGTCCAAAATAGGTGGAATCGCAATCCTTACATTTTAGTTTGTACACTCCCGATTTGCTGAATTTATTGGTCTTATTTACACTATTATGATTAAAGAAGATGTTGCTGTTATTATTTTGTGTTTTGTATCCAATGTTAATATCAAATTTTCTAATTGAGTTTGTTATTGTATGAACTTTTGGGTTTACATATGTGAAAGTAGCGAAATTTTGGTTCTTTTTGCGATCTTTTTCTAAAGTTGTTTCAAATTTGTTAATAATCTTATTTTTGATTCTGTTTACGTAATTTTGCGAAAAACCATTTTCTTTGCGATGTTGGCTATGATTTTTAGTTCCTTGTCTAAACTTTCTTCACCGAGTGGAATATTTAGCGCTCTATTAATTAAGCTGTAAAAGGCGACTTTCTTATGGCTCTCTGGGTGATTAGAATCTTTCTTGATTGTTATGTCTGTTTGGGTCCCCTTCTGCGACCGTTGACCCCACACTTGCAGTATTCTAGTCAACATGTGATCAAGGTGAACAACAAGACGGACACATTTGTAGTAGCTCTTTCAAGTTGTGAGGTGATAGTTTATGGTCTCCAATCTGCGGTATGTAAACATTGGTCATTTATGCGTGGGTTTTTGTTATAATTTCAATTTTTCAAATTTTCATTTTCATTTAGTTTTTCGTTTTACAGGTTGTTGAAAACATTTTGACCAAGCTCTAAATAAACAACGTTCGATTCCTATTTCTACTTTCCTTTTTAAAGATGCTTGTACAATGGGGTAAGTTTTCTAAATAACTAAAGTCAACATTTCTTCATGTTTCCAAGTAAGAACCATAGATTGTTAGGTAATTTTATTGTTCCAGGTCCCTTGTTTTGGAAATAGATTAACAAGAATGGAGCCCACGTTTCAAAATTTCGGGCATTTTTAAATCTTTTAATGTCTTTAAGCATTTTATATTCATGTATTTTAAGCATCCTGACGATGTAAAATTTGATTTACAATTTTTTTTATGAGAGACCAACCTTTAGAATGATCTAGGAGAATTTTTTGATTTTGACTGAAGAAGGCTCACAGGGCCGAAACATGTATCAAAATGTATAAATAAAAAGATATTTTGTATTGTATAGTGGACAAGTACATAGCTTAATTTTTTGTTATCAATTGATTTAGTGGTACCACCAGGTATTTATGAATTTGATGATTTACTTAGTTATCACTCATTGTCGAAACTTATAACAAATCATATACAAAAAACAAATCTTTATTTGGAAGAGGATATAAATGGAAAAGGACGCAACCGTCTTGTTTTGTCTTCTCCGTTTAATATTGATTTCAGTGTACCCAACAGTGTAGCAGAGGCTTTAGGTATTGAAAAGAAAGTTTACCCCAAAGAGAATAAAAAATAAATTGAGATTGATCGAAATAGAATCGAAAGTGAAGTAAAAATTAACGAAAATAATAACGTTTTAGCCATAAAGATGAACAATGTGGATACAACAATTTTAATAATACCTGATGCTAGCTATACGTTTCAACAATTAAGTGCAAAGATTAATGAATTATTACTAGCACATTTATTATCAGTTTTATTAGGTGAAAAAGACAATTTTCCTTCATATATTTATATTAATTATGATAAAGTGTTCTCTAATTGTAAACTATATTCGAAAAACTTTGCTATAGATTTTGGTGTTGCAGATTCTATTGCAGATTTGTTAGGATTTTCTCATAAAAAGTTCGAGGCAAACACAACTCATCATTCTGAATATATGATTAAAATTAACACTGTTAATAGTATTCGAGTATGTTGCAACCTCGTGCTTGGTACGAGTTCTTATTTGAACCATAAACCAACACACTCTTTATATAATTTTAAAGCTCATGTTCCTGCTGGTTATCCGATTGTTGTACAACCAACAACAATTAATTTTTTGCCTATGAACAGCAAGGTTATTCAACATGTATCTGTGCAACTTGAAGATCATCTTCAACAGCTCATTGATTTGCAAGATGAAGATTTAACTGTAGAATTAATTATTCGTCCAGCACGTTATCTTGCTATATAAAGTAATGAAATACTGTTATATTTTCATTCTAGTTGAGTAAGCTTACTAGAAAACATTCACAAATATGGTTATAATATATAATACTCAAAGTTTGAAAAAAAAAAAAGAAGTCAACTCTGATTCGAAAAAGAAATATAAATCAATCAGCTAAAATTTCGAAAAAAAAAAAACAATGCCATCACACCTTAACATCTAAGAAACAGTTATCGAGTAACAACAAACATTTCTTACAATCTTTAGGCTATCGTGTACTTTAATTTCAATATAAATATATATGCAATTGTTAATCTTATTTAGTTTCTATCTATATTTGAAGCTGTTAACATGTTTTACATAACCGATAAAAGAGAGGTTGACAACAGAGTTGTGCGACGAGAAGAAAGAGTTTACCAACCTTATTCAGCTAATAAATTTGAAAATAATGATGAAATTCGTATACCAATTCAAAATGAAGAAAACATAGTTTTATTATCAGAAGGTGTTCTTCACTTAGAAGGACAAATTATTACTTCTAACGTAAATCCGGCTGCTTCTACTACAGCACATCCTGACCAAAATTTTGGGGCTAATCTTTTTAGCGAAATTCGCGTTACGTTAAATGGTAAAGAAATTGATCGTACACGCCATCTAGGTATAACAAGTTCTATAAAAACGTTTGCATCATATTCAAAAAACGAATATACAGCTTTACAAAATGCTGGTTATTTTCCCTCTTTAACAACACCAGCAAGTGAAGAAAATATTGTTGATAGTATCACAAAACGTATCCATGTAATACTTCCTTTAAGCAACCTGTTAGGTTTAGCAGAGGATTATAGAAAACCGATTTTAAACTGCAAGCATGAGCTAATACTTCTCAGATCGTCGAGTGACGCACGTGCGTTGCAATCTGCAACCGAAAATGATCTTTCTAAGGTCAAGTTATTTAAAGTTTATCTAAAAATTCCAGTTTTATTATTATCGGACGAAGAACAAATTAAAAGATTAAAACTAATGCAGAAAAATATTCCCATTCAGATTGGTTTTCGATCATGGGATGTTCATGTCTTGCCATAACTTCCTAGAACAACTAAATATAGTTGGACTGTAATGACAACTTCTGAAACGCAAAAACCACGTCAATTTTTATTAGGGTTTCAAACTAAAAGAAATGTACTAAATACGTGCTCTTCCTATTTTGACCATTGTAACATTAAATCTATAAGAGTTTTTTTTAATTCAATTTTTTATCCCTATGAAATGCCGACTTCTGAAATTGCTATAAATGACTACAGCGAATTGTATGACATGTTTGTTCAATTTCGCAATGTATATCATCAGATCGATGATTTTCGTTCAGAGACTCTAGTTTCGCGAGATGAATTTAAGTCTCATTGTCCGATTATTGTAATTAATTGCCTTGAGCAAGTGGAGGCAGTGAAGACATCTTCAGTTGACGTGCGAATTGAAATCGAGACAAGTGAGAATATACCTGAAGATACAACTCTTTATTGTGTTCTTATTCATGATCGTCAAATATCTTACAGACCATTAACTAATGAAGTAATTATCTAAACCAATATTTGCTAAGTTATAAGCAATCAAGTAAAGAAGTATTCTCACTTTAGTTGCAATCATGGAATTGACAACAACAAACTCTCCTTCTACTGATGCTGACATGTGGAATAAGAAGCAGCCAATAGTTGCAGACATTCGCAAGCTACCAATCGGCAGTTTGGAACTTGCTTACTGTATGTTAAATAACAGCAATATACCTTCATTCAGTCCTGTGTTAACATGGGTCGCAGCGTATTGTGAAAAAACTCTTTCTTCTTTTATTGACTCTATTAAAAATAAATATGAATATTTAGTTGTGTATAATTTGCCACAAGAATTTTCTTTGTTTGCACTAAAAACACTTTCCCCTGGGTCATTAATCGATCATAATACGATTGATGGAATGTCAGATCTAATGTTGAAGCATAGCCAACGATTACCTACAGATTGTCCAAAACATTTACCATCTCTTGCATTGGGAAGCAATAGTTGTGCTAAATTTAATGTCAATGCTGTTCAACATTGGTTAAATTCTTCTGATGGCATCATGAAAATCGTGTGTTCGATAATAAACAAGTTTCGAAACATTGGACTTCAAGGTTTTAATAAGTTTGATTGGAACTACTTTCCTATAAACATACTGAATATATATGAGCCACAACGAATTAGTCTGGAGTGGGAACATCTACCAGATCATCTAAAAAGAAAATTTCAACTGTTTAATCTTCGCTGCAAATGTGATAACTGTAACCGCTATCTATAAAAGGTAATTCATTAAATCTACTAGTGTTCTGGACACCTATACATATTTTGTTTTTGTTTGCTTTTTTAACACAGTGTATACTTTTTGTCTACAGAAAATAAACATCTGGACAACTAAAAGAATGAGATTACTTCAACACTCATATAAGAGAAATAAAATTGTATTAATTGTAATTCTAAATGAATAAAGAAGAAAAGGTCTTTGCACCACTTCATATTAAAGTTTCTTTAATGATCAACCACCTCCTCACTCCACATGTATATAAAATAATATTTGCCAGGTGAGGGATTCGAACCCTCGCTTTCAATTTCTGAAAATTAGATCTTAAGTCTAACGCCTTAGACCGCTCGGCCAACCCAACACACGCAAATCTTGCATATTAGCCAGCGTGTTTTGTTGATTCATATCACTTCACATTTAGCTTCGTGCGGGGAACATCTTTTTTTTTGTGAAGTAAAGCATCATCATGAAGTATTTTAATTGTGTAAAGTATTCCAAGAAACAGTTAATGCAAGTGATATTGGGTCAAAAAGGAATGAATTTAAAATCTGAACGAGATCGGCTAAAAACATTTAAGAACTGGTCTTCAAACAGTTTTACGAACACTGCATGGTTAACAGCTGCGGGATTTTACTATTATGGATATAAGGATATGGTCAGGTGTGCTTTCTGTAATCTGCAACTTAGTTATTGGGAAGAAGATGATGATCCGTTTGAAGAGCATAAGAAATGGGCTTTTTCTTGCCCTTACGTAAACAATATTTCTCCTAGCATAGAATTAAAATCTGAATATGAAAGACTTAAAACTCTTCCCTCTCCAAACGAATTTTGTTTAGCATCAGCAGGATTTTATTATACCGGACATGGTGATAAGGTGAAATGTATATTCTGTAAGATTGAAATTGAATATTGGAGAGAAAACGATACTCCTTTAAGTGATCATAAAAAATGGGCACCATATTGTCCATATTTAAGAGGGTTTTACGTTGGCAACGTTGATTTAAATCCTGAAAATCCTACTATTATTCCATATAATACAAGTTATGATGATACGTGTGGAAACAATATATGTTGATGTGATGTGATTTTTTGTGCAGTGTGCATTCTCAGACGTAAACGTAGACATGCTGAAGTTTGTTGAGCAGTCAAACACTCTACCAGTAATTTCATTTACTAATGGTGAAAATCAGAGTAAAAGTGAAAAAAGAAAGCATAGTGTTTTACTACCGAACACTATTCGATGTATCATTTGCGGTCCATCGAACTGCGGCAAAACAAACGTAATGCTAAATTTATTATGTCACAAAAATGGAGTTCGTTTTGAAAACGTTTATATTTATTCTAAATCACTTGCTCAAAGTAAGCATGTTGAATTAAAAAAGTTTTTGGACTCTATAAAAGAAATAAAAAGTGATTTTTTTCCGATAATGACGAAGTTATGCCTCCAGAAATGGCTAGAAAGAACTCTATATTTGTTTTTGATGATGTAGCCAGCAATAAAGAACAACACATGAAAGATTATTTCAGTAGAGGTCGTCATCACGAAGTTGACGTATTTTATCTTTGTCAAACATATTCTTGTATACCTAAACATCTAATTAGAGATAACGCTAATTTTTTAAATCTTTTTAAACAAGACGGAACAATCTTGCGTCATGTATATAACGATCATGTAAATACAGATATGAGCTATGATCAGTTCTTCGATATTTGTTCTTATTGTTGGCAAAACTCTAAGTTTGGATTTTTGGTTATCGATAAAGATAGCGATTTACAAAATGGTCGATATCGCAATGGATTTGATGTTTATTTTCAGTTATAAATAATAGTTCAAAAGAGATAAATGCTCATTCGCGTTATACACTTTGTGAGGTTAACAACCTAACTATGGCATCGTTTAACAAAATCAATAACGTGTCTATCAGACCACCAACTTCACGCCATGATATTGCAACTAAATCGTATGTTGATGATAAGCTACTGCAATATGGAAATCAAGTAACAACAACAACAAGCGATGGGCATCTAAGTATTAACGGCAAACGGTTAAAAGATGTTGGAACGCCCATACATGTTGAAGATGCTTGCAACAAAGGTTATGTAATGAAGTTACTGAATGAGCTAAATAAAATTGAGTCTAAACAAGACATACAACAAAACATTAACGACCTTAAATGTTTAATTTTTTCAATTTGTAAAATAGAGAAACAACAACTTGACTTTGAAAACAAACGTCTCGCAGGCTTAGCTTTACCATCATCTGCAAATGATGCAGTAAACCTTATTGCAATGCAGCGACATACATCGAATATAAAAAATATCTTGAAAACCGAATAACCGAAGTGTTACAACGAGTAGAATTCATTCATGGTTTAGTGAGTGAATTTTCAGAAGATCACTTTCCGTTTGATGATGATAGTCTCGACTTGGGTAACAAAAGAATATGAAATGTTAAAGATCCAATTCAAAATCAAGATGCGATATCGTATTCTTTTCTTAAAACTCATGTAACAAAAGAACTCGATGAAATTAAAAAATCTCTTTTGAATATAAACAAAGATGATGAAACTGTAGATATGTTAAATAGAAGAATAACAAACATATCTCAACCAATCGATTCGTTAGATGCAATAAACAAATATTATTTAGAAAACTTTGCTGCTTCTCGAAAAGATCTAGAAGACTTAATCACTAAATTTAATAAACAAAACTTCTTAAACGTAGACGATGGTGGGACTTTAAATATGATGATTAGACGAATTACTCACGTAAACAATCCCATATACGATAACGATGTTGCAAATAAGACGTTTGTTGAACAATATGCCGCTTCACGAGATGAATTTGAAAAAATGAAACAGACTATAAACAATCTACAACATCAAAAACAAACAAATGTTGAGTTTCCTGTTAACGACCAAGATGTGACAAATAAACGGTTTGTAGAACACTATGCTGCTTCACGAACTGAAGTTAATCAACTAAAATAAATTTTAAGCAATTTACAAACTCGTATTGAGGGTGTTGCTAACAATCTAAATATTGTTAAAAAAAGAAGAACTTGAAAGTTACGCTGCTGCATCCAAAGAGGAATATAACAAGTTAAAAACTGAACTAGAAAATATTGAGCAATTGGTTAACAAAGAACCACTCGAAAGTTTTACCGCATCAAAAGAAGAATATGGTATATTACAAGATGAAGTAAAGAAAAAGAACTTATCGAAATTTATTCTGAAATTCTCCAACACACCATCAATCCATTCACCGGTATACACGCTTCATAATCATAATATACAATACCAACTTCCCTATAAAGGTATATTAAAACCAATTTTTGTTTCACCAAGATCTCCAATTGTGTATGCAATTTTAAATATACGTCAAGAGATTGAACTGGATGGCAGTGACATTGTAGTTGAAGAACAAGATGAAATACAGTTTCGACTTAGAGACCCCGAGAAACATAAAACCAATGATCTTCCTCTTCAAATTGATTTTGAATATACTATAAATAAATAAAACAACTACAATTTTAGTTTAGTCATGGAGAAGAGCTTGAAGATTAAAGCTGAAAGTCGAGTAAAGGATAAACTTTCTCGCTTAAAAAAAGATGTTAAGGACAAGTATCTTTCACTTCAAAATGATGTTAGACGTCAAGAATT
This sequence comes from Meconema thalassinum, assembly GCA_946902985.2. NCBI lineage: Eukaryota > Metazoa > Arthropoda > Insecta > Orthoptera > Tettigoniidae > Meconema > Meconema thalassinum. The sequence goes on along the minus strand of OX336400.1, from coordinate 95,011,845 downwards.
AGATATAGAGACTAAGTTTAAACCAGTAACAAATTCATTAAATCAGCTTGTAGCTATTGCTAATACAACGTCAACTAAGAAAAAAGAAAATCAAAAAAGAAAAAAAAATGATGATTCTGAATCAACTGCTACTTCAGACGAAGAAGATGGAGATAGCATCAAAATAATTACACTACTTAACTGCTACTTTGATCCGTTCATTAAATAAAACGTGGATAGAACATTTGGTATAACGATAAGAAATGATAAACAATACTTGGGACGTGAACGAGTTTTCTTTGATAAAAAGTGGATAAAAGTTGGTGGTGAAAAATTTCCTATAACAGAAGGTCTACTCGAATTGATTCAAAGGAAAGTACCAGATCACTCTCTAATCGATAGGAGTGATTTAAGTTCTTATTTGAAATTATTAAATGTTTCAAACGTGCACAAAAGAAATTATGCAAGCAATGCAGCTCCGAGAGGAACACAATCTCATAAGTATAAAAATATAATCGAACCCCTCCTTACTGAAGACATAGATAGAATTATAAAAACAACAGATGAGAATGAAGAAGCAAATACTACGATGCATACTGAATATGGCCAAAAGAAACACATCACACCACAAGCCATTTGGAAATTCGAAGGAGGAAACAATATTGAATTTGTCCATTGGAATGAACCAAACAAATTAGTATCAAGACTTAAAAAATTAATTGCATCGAAAGCTGCAGGTCACACAGGACTTGACAGCGAAATCTTTGCAATTGAAGAAGAACTAAGAAATGCAGGATATATTGAATACAAATTCATACATTTGTAAAACAATGCACAGTATGTTATAAATCTTTGTTTAGAAATTAACTATGAACGAAATCAGACGAGAAATTGCAAAAGAACTTCATGCACCTCTTAGAAAAAAGTTTAAAAGACGACATATTATTAGCAAAGGAATCGATGACCTCCATGAAGCTGATCTTGTGGACATGTCAAAACTTGCAAAATGGAATAATGGATTTAAATATTTATTAACCATTATTGACGTTTACTCAAAATAAGCATGGGCAATTCCTCTTAAAACCAAAAAAGGAAGTGAGATTGTAAAGAGTTTAAAATTTGTTTATTCTCAAAGTAAAAGATTGCCCAATTATTTTCACACTGATCGAGGAACGGAATTTTACAACTGTGAATTCAAAACATGGTCTCAGAAACAAAATCTAAAGCATTATTCCACTGGGAGCTCCATAAAAGCGAGTGTAGTAGAAAGATTTAATCGAACTCTTAAGGAATCGATGTGGAAAGAGTTCACAACACGTGGTTCATACCGATGGGTACATATTTTGCCCGAGTTATTAGTAAAGTATAATCACAAAATACATCGCAGCATTGGCATGAAACCTATTGATGTAAAAAGAAACAATCCACCCCGCTTGCCAACACAATATAATGAAACTTTAAGAAAACCAAAATATAAAATCGGTGACATTGTAAGAATATCAAAAATCAAGAAACACTTCACAAAAGGATACGAAGCTAATTGGACTACGGAATTATTTACAATTTATAAAGTTCAAAATACTAATCCACGAACATATCTTTTAAAAGATAATAAAAATTTGCAGATATTTGGGGCGTTTTATGAAGCAGAGTTACAACGAACCAAACATCCTAATATTTACTTAGTTGACAAAGTACTACGTAGAAAAGGAACCCAAGCCTTCGTATCTTGGCTAGGATTCGATTCATCTCACAACTCTTGGATTTCGAACAAAAACATATTCTAATTAAACAATGTAAGTTTTTTTAATTCATCGCAAAAAATATTATTATTATTATTAATATTATTATTATTAATGTGTCTCTATATATTTTCAGCTCACGAAAACCAACACACTCAAGAAAGAAAAGAATGATTGTACTTACCTTCCACACAAGATAACCAGGATATTCAACTCTGCAGACAGCATCTTCAATTCTCAGCATCTTGGCGGAAAAAAAGAACTACTTACCACTTTAAGAACGAAGATAATACCATTTTGTTTTCACTATTTCGTATTATATAATTAATGTAAACCACAATGATTAAAATAAATATATTAAAAAAACACATACATTGAAAAAATATCACTCTCTCCACCCACTGTCCTTTTTAAATAATTTCAACAACATCATCATTATCGTCCTCTTCCTCTTCTACTCGATGTTCTCCTTGCATATGCTCTTCCTCCTCTAGTGGAGGAAGATCAAGCAGGTTGAGTGACCTTAACCCGATCGCTCTGAGTTTTTCAATTATTATATTTAAATTATGTTCCGTCACCCCGTTAAAAGTAATCTCTTGAACGTGGCACGGGTCTCTCACCAACTCCAAAATCTCGCAACTAAAAATCTCTTTTTCACTTGCTGACAGCGTATCATACCACGCTACCTCCTCCACTTTCGTGGCACTGACAACGAAATTTAGTCCTTGCATTCTGGCGCTATTTGCCAACGACTTGATTCCTTGCAGTTTCCTCAAATTTTGTACTAAGCTTTCACACAGACTCATGTTGATTGTGATATCTAACTACTGCTCCATAGTAATCTCCTCTTATATAGTATAAACTTAAAGAAGCAAAAAGCTCTTTAATCGTATCACATGAATGCAGGTTTGTGAACTGATATCCAAACTTGTTCTCTCATTAAAATAATTTCAGAGTTCAATAATGATGGTTAAGAATTTAAAACAAACAAGCCAATATTCATTTCATGCAGTCAAAGAACGGTCTATGCTGAAAGAGAGCACAGGGCATGCAAGCCCGCAAAAAATGAGCTGCACATCCTATACGGAGCAGCAAGCAGGACCTCCCACGTTGAGCATGGTAGCGCTAGCCAAAGAACGATAACAGCCACGCGCGGGGGAAAAAGGTTATCCGATTCAAGCGGTCAAGGGTCAGTCTCGTCTTAGTGCTAACACATGCAGACCAATTAGCAAACGCATGTGAATAACCAACTGCCTCTCCATAGGCGCGTCGCACTCAGACAGTCTCATTCAAATGTTAGTACACCTAAATCATTTCCGCAAACCAAGACGTCATTTGAACATTTTCTTTTCATTTTTGTCCTATACACCTGAGAGTTGGTTTACTGGTAGAGGAGATAGAGAGCTTTCATTTATGTCAAACAAACTTTTTTATAGATTTCCTAAATTTGGAAAATATAGCCTATTTTCAAAATTCTATTTATTTTGTCCTAGAGAGTTGAAATTTGGTGTGGGGCTAGAGCAGGTCAAGGCCATTCATTTATGCCAAACAAACTTTTTTTGTCGCGAACACTGAGGACATATCACGTGATCGCTCGCATGATGATGCAATATGTCCTCGCGATTACGCATTATTCAAAACATACATTTCCTCTACTACTCACGAGCCGATCCTTAGTCGTGTTACTCACTCTGCGCCATATGCATTTACAAATTGGACCTATCAGCATGCTTATAATCATTTTGTCAACACTGCCATGTATGGCCTCCTGGAAATTAAACTGCAATATTATTATCTATACATGTGCCAATTTTGTAAATAGCTCCGATTCATACCTTCCAAGATATCCAACATGGAGCTCAAATTTGAATTGCGATTTTTCAGCAGTTGGTAGCACTGACATCATTTTCAAATATGGGCGTGAGATATTTACTCCTACCAACTTTTGTTTCGATTGCTGCAGCCGTTTAGGAGTTGATAGGGGGGGGGGACACACACAGCCAGCCAGCCAGCCACACATTTGCCCGATCTCATAAGTCTACTTTTGCAAAATGTGAAAAGTAATCTAAAAATCCTCTCGGCACGCCGGAAGGCGGAGGTAGAATTCACCGAGCAAGGAAAAATATTTCAAATTCACTAATTTTTCCAGTTGTTGTGTACACACAAACGTTCGACATATTTAGCATACAAGAAGATCCATCTTCTTATGACTATTATATACCTACTAGCGGATCCGTGGGAGAAATCTCGCATGTTCATAAACCACACCTTCCCCAATAGGTTTATAATGGGAGACTTAAGGAGAAAAGTTGTTATGTTTCTATTTCACTCAAATCATTATAGAACACTATTTTCATTTCAGTTAGAATTACAAGTCCCACATTCCCTAACTTAGAAGGCAATCACTGAAAATTGGATCATCATAACACTCACCAGTTATTCGATATTTATGAAATTATACGATTTGAGTACTCATTTCTTTGATTTACTGTTTCTGAAATCCATGAAAAATGATAAAGGAAAGACCTCAGAATGTTAAAATGATATGAAACAGACGTCACAGTGGCCAAAATGTGAAGTGCACAGACATTATGGAGCATATTTTCCTACAAATCTGCAAATCGCACACTTCATACTTTTTAAAAAGTCATTTTTTAAAGAAATTTTAGATATCTATAAAATTAGAGTGCAATTCGTTACTGTTAATGTATATTCTCATTCATTTGAATTCTCATTTGTCACGATCGGTCGCTTGTGAGCGCCGCGGGAGGGATCTACAGTATACTACTGAAATAATATATACGATATAATACGCCAAGTTCATCCGACAAAAAAATGAAGCTCCTGAACCAGGAGGAGTTAGAAGGTGCGTTTTGTGCCAAAATCTTCCAAATCGTCTCAATTGTACAGGAAAAATCTTGCATTTCTTGAAAAGTCAATGGAAATATATTTATTTGTTTAAAAAGAGTGTTTTAACAAATTAACAAGACGATAGCACTTGGCAGAACTGTGTCGCGTCCATCCCGCATAACACTAGAGCCTGACGGGTAGTCTGTACACATGGGGCGCACACAACCCATCACGCATTGAAAGGAATATTCAAACAGAATTACCCGCAACAGTGACGGATTGCACTCTTGTTTCATAAGTATATTGACAATTTGTTTAGAAAGTGCGTTTAAACTAATACTTTTATTTATAGCAGCCCGCATAACAGTAAAGCCGGGCGGGTGGCTACTGAACATACGAGATTTCTCGCACAGGTCCCCTAGATATATTATAGTCCACTTATCTTGCATTAACCCTACAAGTGGTAGCTTTATTTCCTGTAGTGCCAGCACATAATCCTCCGATTTGTAGTCTGCTTATTAAATGCTAACAGTTACTTCAAATTTTATCAGAAAATTGTGTTTCTTATATCAATATTTAGATCAGATTCTGTAGTTTAATTATATGTAGGAAATAGATGTATTAAAGAAATGTAAGATCTAACAATCACTTTAATAACGTAAAAACAAAAACAAAAAAATAATTAATTCGAATTTCAAGCCAAAATTGTCAGGAAAACACTTATCTGAGTTGAAAAATCCAATATACACAAATTGTTCCTTGATATGTTCTTAGTCACCAGTAAACGTTTCGTTGCAATATGTGCATAACTTGGGTCACTACAGAAAATAAATTAGTTTCGCCCAAAATCACATTCCACAATTGGAGAAGAAAATAGAGAAGGGAGTAAAAAAAGCCTTCGAATTACTCTCAAGATTATGTTGAAATCCCATAGATCTAGGCCTAAATCTTTACCAGTCTTCCTCAGTTTCAGGAGGGATAATTTGTATTCAAGTTGTTTGATTAGCCGTAGTCCTACCTGCATTAGCAGCATCAAGTCTCTCTTGAAGAGGTACATCTTCTCCGGAATCACTTTCGCGATCACTATTTTCCGGCATTTGAGTCTGTTCTGGCCCACTCTCACTATCACTGTCACTACTCGTATCGTAACTATTATGTTCGCCGTGTTCCACATCACTAAAATCACTTCCATCGTCTATTAATTCCGCAATAAGGTCAATAATGCTGGCAATGTTGACATCTCGAGTCGCCATCTTGACCACATGTAAACATTGAAATTTCAAAGCAAAGAGGATACATATCATGGAATATTTACGCAGATACGGAACTCCTTACGATAGGAAAAATAAACTTCAAACTATGCTTGACAACTTAGTACGTGTTTTATGTCGATTTAACACAAGGAAAGGTGGTAATCCCTGGGAGAAAAATCAGGACAGCAACTGTTCTACATCTATTTATAAAATTTATTAAAATTGTAGGTAGCCTACTATAAATTTGTTTATAATAAAATTTCTTTGATAACAAAAGTGTTTACAATTTTAATTCATTTTTTTTAAATTATTAATATTATGCTCCTTCTAATATTTCCGCTTGATGAAATTTTGGTTCACTTTTAGGACTTGTCTAATAATTCAAATTGCAGAAGTTTGGCTGGAAGATGTTTGATCATCCACCGTACAGTCCTCATCTTGCTCCCAGCGATTTCCACCTATTCTTGTACCTCAAGAAATTTCAATTCTCCGGTCAGCAATTTCACACTGACGAAGAGCTGAAGACAAATATCACACGTTGGTTCCATTCGCAGGCGCAGGAATACAAAAGTTCATACTACGCTATGACTAAAGCCCTGCGCGGATATAGTTTGCAAGGCTGTGGAGCTCATAAGCTGTGGATAATGTTTGGAGTAAATTTTCGGATAGTTTTTAGAATACAATCCGAATTGTTGAACATCATTACTAGGACCCAGATGTTTATGACATACATTTTTAGCCTACTTTCGATTTTTGCAAAAAATGAAAGTAGACTTATGAGATCAACACAGGGCGAAAAACTGTGTGTCTGTGTGTCTGTGTATGAGTGTGTGTGTGAGTGTGTGTACTCTGAATGTCTGTCCCCCCCTAACAATTCGAACATGGTGAAATCGAATTGAACGAAGTTTGGTACAGAGGTAGCACTAGCAAAGGGCACCTCAGTGTCATGTTTTACATCGCCGCCATTTTGACGGAAACGTAATGGCGGCCACCAAAATGTGAAAAGCTTAAATCAATGTACGACCAACCTAATCATCTGATCTCTACCAATTTTTGCAACATTATACCTCTATATATGAAGAATTTTTTGACCTAACTACAAGGTCATCAGCCCAATAATTTGTGGATGGCGGCCATGTAAGTGTGAAAATCGATTCCCCCTATCTTTTCAAACACGGTTAAACCGAAATGAACGAAATTTAGTACAGAGGTAGCCATAGCAAAGGGCAACTCAGTGTCATGTTTTATAGCGCCACCATCTTGATAAAAACGTAATGGCGGTCACCCAAATGTTAAAAGCTTAAATCAAATTACGACCATCCTAATAATCTGACCTCTACCAAATTTTTCAACATTACACCTTTATGTGCGAAGAATCCTTTGACCGAACTACAAGGTCATCAGCCTAATAATTTGTGGATGGCGGCCATGTATGTGTGCAAATCGATTCTCCCTATCTATTCAAACACGGTGAAACCGAAACGAACGAAATTTGGGGTACAGAGGTAACACTAGCAGAGGGCACCTCAGTGTCATGTATTATATCGCCGCCATCTTGACGGAAACGAAATGGTGGCCATCCAAATGTTAAAAGTTTAAATCAAATTACGACAAACGTAATCATCTGATCTCTACCAAATTTTGCAACAACAGGCCTTTATGTGAGGAGCGTTTTTTGACCAAGTTACAAGATCATCGGTACAATAGTTTGCATATGGCGGCCATGTATGTGTGCAAATCGATTCCCCCTCTCAATTCAAACACGGTGAAACCGAATTGAATGACATTTTGTACAGAGGTAGCACTAGCAAAGGGCACCTCATATTCATGTTTAATATCCGTATACCACGTTGTATTTCAACAAGCTACTACAACCAACATTCAATTATACTCGTTGAAAAGGACAATGAGTTATAACAATTCCCATGCATTTAGGAGAAAGTAGGCTATATGTTCCTTACTGAACATCTTGTTTCCGTTATGTCCTTTCCATGACAAATGTAAGACTAATATCATTCAAATTCTTTCATTAACCATAATGAACACTCCGAACTGAAAAGGGTTGCAATTCTGGCAGTATAAAATTTATTTTAAACATAGCATTTGACACACATAGCCTAGGGTAACAACGTTCTCTTCAAATGTCTAAATGTGTTGCTCTGATACTTTATGCTTTATCTAATCATCATCATCATTTATTGCATTAAAAGGCCATTAAGACCCAGGACAGACAATAAGAGCATAACACAACAAGTAGTTCCGTGAAAAACTATACAGCCTATTTTCATATATCCTACTTATGTTAATTGCCTCTATCAACATACACAATTTCAGTTTGATTGCTTAATAGATTCGTAGATATTGAGAACCGACTAAATATTTCGGATGGTCGCCATGTTGGATTTTATATATGTAGGTCCTAGAGTTATGTACTGTTACATGAAGATTATTGTGTACGTGTAGCATTCAAATTTCAATCGCATGATTAGGACACAAGAAGTAACAAGGAGATTTTAAAATTTCGCACAGCTGCCATCTTGTGGTTATGGAAAGAATTGAAATAAATTAGACGCCAGTGGATTAACATTCGTATAAGGATTTACTGTACCAAGTTTCACTGCACTAGGATGGTTAAATTGCGAGAAACGTCCATTTGAATATTTATACTTCGCGTCGCCGCCATGTTTGATTTGTGATCACCAGGTTATTTAAAGTCCTATAGGTGAGCTTATGTTCATAGCCCCTATGAACATAAAGAAATTCAGGTTGATTGCTATGATAGATTCGTAGATATTCATAGCCATCTAAATATTTCGGATGGTCGCCATGTTGGATTGTTAAATGTATAGGCCATAGAGTCATGTACCATTAAAGGAAAATTATTGCGTAGGTTCATTATTCAAACTTTCCATCGATTGCATGATTACGGCAAAAGAATTAAAAACTTAACTTTAAAATTCGCACAGCCGCCATCTTGAGGTTATGTAAACAATTGAACTAAATTAGATACCAGTGCATTACAATGTGTATAAACATTTCCTGTACCAGATTTCATTGCGTTTGGAACATTAAATCGCGAGAAACGTCTATTTAAAATTTTCAAATTCGCTTGTCCGCCATGTTCGTTTGGTAGTCAATCGGTTTTTGAAAGACTTAGAGATGAACTTCCAGTAGTGCCCTTTATCTCCGTAAAAAATTTCAGGAAGATACCGCTAATAGTTTCAGAGATATAGAATGCCGGTGAAATATTTCGCACATCCGCCATCTTGTGGTTATCTATACAATTGAACGAAGTTAGATGTCAGTGCATTACAATGTGCATAAACATATACTGTACCAAGTTTTATTAAGTTTGGTTTGTTAAATCGCGAGAAACATCTATTTAAAAGTCGCAAATTCGCGTGGCCACCATGTTGGTTTTGTAGTTACCAGTTTTTCAATCGTCACATAGGTGAACTTCTAGTAGTTCCCTTTATCACCGTAAAAAATTCCAGGGTGATATCGGGAATAGTTTCGGAGATATTGAATGCTGGTGAAATATTTCGCACAGCCGCCATGTTGGATTGGTGGGGCGTAACAAAATTTGAAGGGTACGGTCGGGGTCGCCGGGAATAGTGCTATGAACTTACCGAGTTTCATTGACATCGCCCCCATTCGTATAGAAGTTATTAGGGGGAAACACACACACACCTCACACAAACACACGCACACACAGACACACGGATAAAAGATGATCTCATAAGCCTATTTTTTCAAAATTGAAAATAGGCTAAAAACTCATATACAAAACAACACGGGCATTACAACAGGAGGGACTGAGACTCTTCCCAAGTATCGGTCGCAGATGGTCTTCATCCTTTCTCTGCCGGCTTCGCTGCCGTAGTTGGTAGCATGCTGAGCTTCTATGCCCGAGATCGTGGGTTCAAACCAGGCGATGTCGTCGGATTTTTAAGAGCGTTAAAAATCCCTCAGTATGCCTTCCTTCGGAGGGGAAGTAAATCCGGCGGTCTCATGTCATAGATTTATGGCATGTTAAAGAACCTGCCACTAATTACTCCTGTGTGAAGCTAAATTATAGGTTAAACATTTGACAAACGCTCTTAGGTTCCAACGTTTGACGCTAAGAGCCGACTACGGTGGCATCGGGTAACCAAGTCCTGAGCTACTGTATTAGTCGTTGACGGTGGCGTTTGGCATCAAAAGTAGGAACTACTTGAAAAAATTCAATGACTGCAGTCCTGACTTGAATTGAAAACAGATAACACACACTAATACAGCTATCAAAATTAACACACGCAAAGTACACGGGGCTTACATGACCGCGTTGTCGCAGCCCCTAACTGAGGCACCAACCATCCAACCAGCCAACCAACCAACTGGTATTTGCAAGATCGCGGGTTCAAACCCGGCCGATGTCGTGGGATTTTTAAGAGCGTTAAAATCGTTCAGTATGCCTTCCTTCGGAGAGGAAGTAAAGCGGCGGACCCATGTCATAGATATATGGCATGTTAAAGAACCTAGCACTACCCTATATAAATTCCAATAATGGCCGCTGGGTGTCAGAGACAGTGGCGTCTAGTAGCCAAAGTTGGAACTACTTGAAATTTAACTTGTCTAGTTTCTTTCATTCCATCTACCGAGAGCACTAACGCTTAACCACCCGCCTCGCTGGCATCGGAAGAGCGTATGTTCGAATCCCACCTTGGTCATCCTGAAAATGGTTTTCGTGGTTTCCCATTTTCACCACCATGCAAATGCCAGGACGGTTCCTTTCAATAGGTCCACGGTCGATTTCCTTCCATTATCCCTTCCCTGACCCGTCCTGGAAAGAAAAGTACATGGCCTTTGGCTGCATTAATAAAATTAATTCACTCCGTCTCTCATTAACTCCTCTAATGAGGTTGGCATCAGGAAGGGCATCCAGCCGTAAAATCATCAGCCACATAGAATTCCATCTCATCTCATCCCCGACCCCGTTTGAAACGGGATTAACCCGCGAGGACTGGCGCATGCGTATTTTTGATCCGAGGCTTAAATAATAGTTTATATTATCGTTTTGGTTAGCCCTCATTTCCTGTAGGGGCAGATGACCTCGTAGTTCCTCCCCTTAAAACAACAATAACGAACTAAACTAACTCATTTCCTATCACTTAGAGTACCTTCTTTCCTAGCCTTAAACTTCGCCCTGCAAAAGAAACTTGTCCATAGCTTTTGGAACACTCAAGTTTATTAGCCTACTTTTCACATTTTGCAAAAATGAGGAAAAAGTAGACTTATGAGATCGGGCAAATGTGTGTCTGTCTGTCTGTCTGTCTGTCTGTCTGTGTGTGTGTCCCCCCCTATCAACTCCTAAACGGCTGCAGCAATCGAAACAAAATTTGGTAGGAGTAAAGATCTATACCTGAATATCTCACGGCCATATTTGAAAATGATGTCAGTGCTACCAACTGCTAAAAAATCGCAATTGAAATTTGAGCTCCATGTTGGATATCTTGGAAAGTATGAATGGGAGCTATTTCAAAATTGGCACACGTACAGATCATAATATTTCAGTTTAATTTCCAGGAGGCCAAACATGGCAGTGTTGCCAAAATGATTATAAGCCTCCTGATAGGTCCAATTTTTAAATGCATATAACTTCTACACTATCAAGCGGAATTCAACCAAATTTCGTATGTTGTATGTGTACATAACCAGATATGACTGAGCGTATTCTTAAGACCTACCAGGGCCGCCAACTGTTAATAAATGCTCCTAATTTATTTTATCAAAATACCAATATATCAGAAAGTATGCAAGCCGACAGCTTTAAACTATGCACACGTATAGTACCTGACATTCTATATTAATTTGGAGTAACTTATATACGTCAGTGCTACCAACATGATTCTAAGCCTGCTGACAGGTCCAACTTTAAATACATGTAACTTTCATACTATCATTTGGATTTCAACCAAATTTCGTATGTGCTATGTGTACCATAACAGATATGACTATGCGTATTCTAAGGAGCAACCAGGGCTGCCAACTGTTAATATGTGCGGTCCCTATTTTTGTTACCCTAATATCAATATATCAGAAAGTATGCAAGCCAATAGCTCTAAACTTTGCACACGTATAGTACCTGGCATTCTAGACGAATTTGGAGTAACTAATATACGTCAGTGCTGCCAACATGATTCTAAGCCTGCTGATAGGTCCAATTTTAAAATGCATGTAACTTCTATACTAACTAATGGATTTCATTCAAAATTGGCACAACAATAGATCATATTATTTCAGATTATTTCTGACCAATACATGCATGACATTGTTGCCAACATGATTTTACGCGCGCTGTTAGACCCAATGTTTAACTGCATGTAACGTCCATGCTATCCAGTGGACTTCAACCAAATTTTGTATTTAGTACCGTAAGAGACGGAACTAAGAATATATTCAGTCATCAGGGCTGCCAACTGTAGTGCTCTATTAGGATACATTATGCCAGGTATACAGTATTTCGAACTAATTGGAAATTTCGATATTAGCAACTTAATTTCGTCATTATTCTAGATAGGTTCATATTCTGTAGAATAATCATTGGCATGAAAAGTAGGCTGTATAGTTCTTCACGGAACTTCTTGTTTATTTATTTATTTATTTATTACCCTACTTTCGATTTTTTCAAAAAATGAAAGTAGACTTATGGGATCAACACAGGGCGAAAAAAAGTGTGTCTGTCTGTGTGTGTGAGTGTGTGTACTCTGAATGTGTGTCCCCCCCCTATCAATTCGAACACGGTGAACGCGAATTGAACGACATTTGGTACAAAGGTAGCACTAGCAAAGGACACCTCAGTGTCATGTTTTATATCGCCGCCATCTTGACGAAAACGTAATGGCGGCCACACAAATGTTCAAATCTTAAATCAAATTACGACTAACCTAATCATCCGATCTCTACCAAATATTGCAACAACATACCTTTATGGAGGGAGCATCCTTTGACCAAACTAATAGGTCATTAGCCTGATATTTTGCGGATGGCGGCCATCTTTGTGTGAAAATCGATTCGCCCTACCAATTCGAACACTGTGAAACCGAATGGAACGAAATTTGGTACAGAGGTAGCACTAGCAAAGTGCACCTCAGTGTCATGTTTTATATCGCCGCCATCTTGATGGAAACGGAATGACGGCCACCCAAATGTTAAAAGCTTAAATCAAATTACGACCATCCTAATAATTTGATCTCTACTAGATTTTGCAACAACATGCCTTTTTGTGAAAAGCATCTTATGACTGACTACAAGCTCATCAGCCCAATAGTTTGCAAATAGCGGCCATGTATGTGTGCAAATCCATTCCCCATATCAATCCAAACACGGTGAAACCGAATTGAATGAAATTTCTTACAGAGGTAGCACTAGCAAAGGGCACCTCATATTCATGTTTAATATCCCTATAGCACGTTGTATTTCAACAAGCTACTACAAACAACATTCAATTATACTCCTTGAAAAGGACAAAGAGTTATAACAATACCCATGCATTTAGGAGAAAGTAGGCTATATGTTCTTTACTGAACATCTTGTTTTATTTATTTATTTATTTATTTATTTATCATATGGCTTTTAGTGCCGGGAGTGTCCGAGGACATGTTCGGCTCGCCAGAGGTTGTAGCTGCTTCAAGCCGACATCACTAGGGTTAGCTACAAGTTCCGTTCAATTTCAAGTAGTTGCAACTTTCGCCACCAGATATCGATGATACCTAGTGGTGAACGTTGGAACTTTGATAGAGCGTTACAACGAAATCTAACCTAGAAATTTAGCTCCACACAAGTTTAGACTGTGGAAGGATCTTTTACATGCCATATATCTATGACATGGGACCGCCGGCTTTACTTCCCCTCCGAAGGAAGGCATACTGAAGGATTTTAACGCTCTTAATAAAATCCAACGACATCGGCCGGGTTTGAACCCGTTATCTTGGGCACATCAGTTCAGCATGGTACCAACTACGCCACCGAGGTTATTTCTATGGTATATTATTTACGGTCGGGTGAGATTTACCCATGGCAACAGTCCTCGAGTGACAATTTTCGGCTTGCGTTAGTCGGGATAATCTGTAAAAATTAAGGGGGAAAATCCTCCTATTTTGGTGAGACACAATCACATAGCTCACGTTATTGCTGACCCATGCTTAGGGTCTAGGGACACCTTGGTCATCAGCTCCTTTGTTTAAAAAATTGAGATGACTGCTTTGCTGCCACAATCAGGCCAATTATACGGTTACGAAAATGATTGTAATATTTCTGCATTTTAAATTTCAAAAAGACGCCTCCGTAGCGTAGCGGTCAGCATGGTTAGCTGCCGCCCCGGAGGTCCTGGGTTCGATTCCCGGCTCTGCCACGAAATTTGAAAAGTGGTATGAGGACTGGAACGGGGTCTACTCAGCTTCGGGTGGTCCAAATGAGTAGAGGGGGTTCGATTCCCACCTCAGCCATCCTCGAAGTGGTTTTCCGTGGTTTCCCACTTCGTCTTCGGGCAAATGCCGGGATGGTACTGCCCCCGTAATTGAATTATATAGAGACCACGGTGGCTATATTGAAATTATAATAAAAGTTATGGCTGTCATAGTTATGATGTGGGTAGTCATGACGTAAGCACGGATGACGTATATGTTATGCCAGCAAGCTACTTGAGCTGAGATTCTCAGTGACGTCAGCATTTAGTCGAGAATGTTCCAAGATTTACGACGCAGTCGCAGGAAACGAGGAATTCTGCTGAGGAAGAAACTATGCTATTGGAGGAGAGGCTTGAACCAATGAACGATAGTTTAAAGGAAGACGGAGATTGCTGAAACTATGGTATTTTTATTACTTTTGGAATGCAGAATTGTGGAAATCCATTTGCAGTAAAGGCATTGATTTGGAATTTTGGTGAAATTTATTTTCAGTTTTTGAATTTTGAAAATCCGTCATGTATTAACGAAGTTGGAACTTCTAGCGATGACGCAGTACCACGCTTTGGAAGGGATGGAAACGCCCCTCGAGAAGTTAATAAAAGGGCTTGCGCAGAAGAGAGGAGTCTCTTTCGTTCTCTGATTATTCTGAGATCTCATTCTCAGATCATCGAAGTATATTTGTGAAAGTTCTTTTCTTATACATTCATTATAGTGAGACGTCGAAGTGAACAGCAGTGAAAAGAATCGTCTTTATAACGCGTGGCGAGGCCACTATATTAACGAGATCCAAGTCAAACTAGGTGAAGTTGAAACGGACCTTAGAAAGCTTCTACAAGTTTAGCTTCGAACAGTTAGCGGTCACCGATAAGCTAATTGTATTGTGCAGTGCTACATGCAGGAATAGAGAAAAGCTGAACAATTTCGACCGATTAGTTTAAAAGATATTAGCAGTTTTATACGACTGACAAAAGTGATTATCTCGCCACAAGAGAAGCACTTTTGTATAGCCAGAATCAACGCAACGGCTGACGCTGCGAGTGGAATAGAAAGACTTCAGAGTGCTTTGTTACAGAACACTACGGTATAATGGAGCAATTGAATACGGCAGTTTGTTCTTCTAACACTACAACCGAAGAGCAGATGCAAGGCTAAAGGGCTTATTGCAATTGGGACATACTTCAACGGAGTAAGATAGCGACATGGAACTTCGCTAATTGCTATTCCACACAAGCGAACATGCGGTGAATACCATCTACACCCATGTTTCGTAATTAAAGGCTGAATACCATCGAACAGCCATAGAAACAATTTCATACTCTGAATATGAATAATTTCTTCGGAAATTTCTACAAAACTTCATGGCGATTGTCTACTGGAACTTCAGGGAATTTTTCAAGAGAGGTCAGGGATATCCCGACTCACAAAGAAGATTATTGCCGGAAGGATGTCTATTCGTCTTCGAGGAGCAGAGCGATTCACGGAGAAGGAAGCAGTTCGATTCTCCGAGGGTGCTATTTCCTATTTCGAGGATGGAGCTCAGCTTTAACGTGGTGAAATGGATCCATCAGCAGTCTTCTTTGGGGAATTTTCCTCTGGAACGTCAATCGGCAGATAAGGTAGTCGTGAACGTTTATTGTATTTGAGTGTATTAATGATGTTTGAGCAACCATTTTTCCCATATTTTTATCCTCATGTTTTTGCCCTATTTTCTTGTTGAGATTCTTATTCTCAGTACACCTTGATGAGTTTTGCATTTTTCGACGATTTATTAAGACATTGTTATGTCATGGGCATAGTTAAATGATTTGGATCAGTTGAGACTGATATTTAGATTCTTCAGTAATTAATATTTTTGTAGTCACGATTTGACTGTAAGTTAATGATTTTTATGGCAGATTTAAATTCAGACAGCGTGTCATTTTATTAAAGTAATTCTACCCCAGTTTAATTACTTTGACCAATTTTCTGTCATCATCAAGAAGGAAGAACATTTAAATGATTTTAGAGCGTTAAAATCTCTTACGTTGTCGACGATCTTGGAAATACTAGTCGTTATTTGAATTGATTGCAACACAGACATTTACCGTCAGTTATGAATGAACATTGCATCATAGACACTTTTGTGAAAGATTAACTTTAATAAGGAATTATTGAATGCATTAAAGTCAAGTACTTTTGTTAGGAGTTTTTCTCAATTAGAGATTTATAGAACGATGTTTGCATTCCCCAGTCTAATGGATTCTATTCGACTACTTTGCATTTTAGTCGCACTTTATTTGAAGATAGTATTTTCATACTACACATTTCTTTTAAGATGTTAATCTTAAATTTTGATAGACCAGACAGGCATATATAAGCGTATTCACTATTAAATTTGTTTGTGATTGGCAAGTTTTGACTTCATTTCGGTTCATGAATGAAATCCACGAAGGTTAAATAGAAAAACAGTTTTGAAACAATTAATGATTATAAAAAATTTTAAGTGGAACTATGAATGTATAATCGCTAGTGCAGCGCGTGTTGAAAGTCGCTGAGGTATAATGCCCTTGAATATGAAGGAAGTTCCCACAGGAATTAATGTTAAAGAATTATTTGTGGAAGTTTTGTAAGTTATGTGGAAGTTTAATGCCATATAGATTAATATATGATGATTTTGGGCATATTTTTAATGCAGATTGTGCATTAACTTGTTAGCGAAGGATTTTCCGCTGGAATAAGATTGTCATAGTTCGTTGAAAATTAATCAAGTGATTTACTGTTATAATTAACACGAGTTTTGAAAGAATTTGAGATAAGATTTTGAATGAAGGTTGCCGTCACAAATCATTATTAAAACCTTTATTAAACCAGATTGTGACATTAACATGTATAACTAACCTTCATTGGTCGATTATATTAAACACGATTATGAAAATTACCAACCGAATGAACATGTGGTTAATGTATTTCTTAAATTAATAATTTAAACAATTTAAATGTTAATATTGTAAATAATTGCTGTAAATATTTTTGAAAATAATGTGGAACGAGAGTGATGTTAAAGGCGTGCTTATAATATTTTTATTGTCTTTGACAAATATTATAAACAATTTCTAATTGTTATAAATAATTTATGTGATTTTGTTATAAACATTTAAGAGCTAATTAAACATTTGGATTGAAGTTAACAAGTTTAAGAAATTAACATAATGATCCAATAGGATGTGAGCAAAGTACTTGAAAGATTTGCGTAAATATAATGTGAGTTGTCTTGTAGACATTTAAAAGTTTGAGAGAACAAGCTGTACTCTTACGTAACTTAGCACGTGAGAAGGGAATGCATTTGACCAGTATGCAACAGGCTGGAGGGTAGCTCGCAGCTGGGCCAACATCTGGTTATCAGTGTGAGGTCGTCCGCACTTTGGCCTTGCGACTATAAATACCATTCTCATGTTTATTAAAAGGAAACCAAATGCTCTATATATGTCACACCCTGACGTCCTTCTCCAATCCAATAGTGTTATGAATATTACGTTATTTGGAGCTCTTGGGAGCTAATATGTTTTATATCATGTTGTATGATAAATTTTGCAAGTCCTACTGGAGGACGTAGTCAGATTGACTTGGGCTACTGATAGCCACGTTTATTATGTTGTGTTATTAAAATCATACCCTTTATTAGAAATAAAGCTTTTGTACAGTTCAAAGTTCTCGCCTTCGTTTTGGTTCATGTTTAAATGTCATGGTGGAGGTTATTGTGTGAACAGACTTTAGTGATCCTGTTGTCAACTCAAACCCCGAGATAATTAAGAGGTAAGTAACGGTAAGTATGAACCCCCGTCTATTTTGGTGTGTTCCACAATGATTTCCTGTGAACTTCTGTGCTCTTATCTCGATAGTATCTGTCAGTGCCATTTTCATTGATGTAGCTGTGCCGGTGCGATTGATAATTGGCAATCCGATTGAGGGGGCGGATATCTGACAGCCTACTATCCAGGTAAACGGGGACAGTACCTACTGTCAGGCCATGGCCGTCTCCTTCCCTCTTCCTAGCATATCCATCCCAATCTTCCATCCCTTCCCATCCCTCATGAGGCCCCTGTTCGCTTTGCAGGTGAGGCCGCCTGGGCGAAGTGCTGATCACACCTCCCCAGTTGTATCCATCCCGACCAGATGTTCCACGCTCCAGGACACTGCCCATTGAGGCGGTAGTGATGAGTTCCCTCGCTAAGTCCGTGGGAACCACCAACCTAGAGGGTAAATTGACTAAATAAAAAAATAAAATAAAATTTCAAATATATAAATAAACCTCATTTTATATTGGGAATAGTTAACAGGAAGACAACAGGTATAAAATTACTTCACTGAAATCCGTACGACTACGACCAAAAGGGAGTGACTCACTATGGGTCAAAATGACCCGGCGCCAGTCCTCGTGTTATGTTTCTTCACGCCAGTTCTCAAGGGTTAAAGGTGCGTATACACTTGCGCGCTGCGCCGCTCGCGCGCAGCAAGTTCGCTAGATTAGTACGGGGTTTCGAAGCTGCGCGCGCGCGGCGCACGACGATCCATCTCCTGTCGGTTTTTTCCACGCGCACTTTGAGTGTTCGCAGTTCAGATTTGGACGGGATTGTGAGAAGTTCGTTGTTTTTCGCGTGCATCTGATTGCAATATTTGTGCGTTTTGAGTGGTGATAATGGTGTGGTCAGACGAATCTGTGATAAAACTGATCGATGTTTATCGCAAAAAGCCTCTTCTGTGGGATCCTCAACATAAGGATCATTTTAAGAAACCATTAGACTAAAAGCAGGTGCCTGGAGGGAAATAGGAGCTCAGATGGATATATCTGCGGACCAATGCAAGAAGAAGGTGATAACTCTGCTGTCTTCCTACCGGCGTGAGAAAAGTAAAATATATCGCAGGGCGGAAATATGTATCTTCTTTGGAAATGTGGGGTCCAATCTTCTGCAGCAGATTTTCAAAGTCAGAAGGTGACAATCGAGTAAAATTCTTATACTGGCCGCTTTTTTCTTGTGACTTCAAGTCCGTCATTTGCTCCGCACCATTCATTTTTTAAACAGGTCAGTGTGCCACCAACGTCGTCGTCGTTTCTTTTTCTTTTTGCATAAACTTGCCATTAAAAAGCCGCGCTACTCTAATCACCGCAATCGCGAGGTTTTCCTCGTGCGCCGGAGACATGATTATAATTAGCACACTCCAAACTTAATAGAGAATGTTCGTGGGTTTCCTATGGATCGCGGGAGGTTCGTCTAAATAATAATTCTGGACGAGCAACACACGCGCGGCGCGCAAGTGTATACCCACCTTAAGGAGTAAACATACATATGCTCTTACAAAGCTCCTATTGCTGTAGGCAGCCCAACTTACTGAGCTGTTTGTGTTCTGTTATACTGTACTCCGTACAGAAAGCACGTGGCGAGCAAGTCGACTATGATACACAAAATGCTTGTACAGTTTTACAATGAAACACACACACTCTTTGTGAAATAATAAAAAGGTGGTTTATTTCTTGAAATGTCTTACAAGAGCATGCAGACAACAGAAATAAGCATAGACGTTTTTCTGGTGGTGGTTGGACACTTATTAACCAATAATGAGAGGAGCTCCAGCGGAGTTGCTGAGGATTATGTTATCCCTGGTTACAACAGGGGAAGACAAGAGTGAGGGGGATGAGATGAGTCCGGGAGAGGCGATCAGTCTGGACGATGAGATGAGACTAGGGGAGGATATAAGACCAGGAGATGCGATCAGTCTGGATGAAGGAATGAGGCTAGGGGAAGAGATGAGGCCAGGAGAGGCGATCAGACTCCTGAGGATAGGGGAAGGCCGACACGGCGACAAAGGCCACTACAGCGAGAACCATCTGCAACAAAAATAACATATAATTAAACATTAACTTAATAAATAAATAAATAATTAAACAAATAAATATATAAATAAAAAATGGATAAATAAATAAATAAATAAATAAATAATAAGGCCCAAGGGACGAGAAGATACAAGCCCCGTGGTCCTCAGTAGGCCCATATCACAAATAAATAAATAAATAAATAAATAAAAAATATGGCCCAAGCGACGAGAAGATACAAGCCCCGTGGTCCTCAGTAGGCCCATATCACAAATAAATAAATAAATAAATAAATAAATAATAAGGCCCAAGGGACGAGAAGATACAAGCCCCGTGGTCCTCAGTAGGCCCATATCACAAATAAATAAATAAATAAATAAATAAATAAATAATAAGGCCCAAGGGACGAGAAGATACAAGCCCCGTGGTCCTCAGTAGGCCCATATCACAAATAAATAAATAAATAAATACATAAATAAATAAATAAATAAATAAATAATAAGGCCCAAGCAACGAGAAGATACAAGCCCCGTGGTCCTCAGTAGGCCCATATCACAAATAAATAAATAAATAAATAAATAAATAAATAAATAAATAAATAAATAAATAAATAAATAAATAATAAGGCCCAAGCGACGAGAAGATACAAGCCCCGTGGTCCTCAGTAGGCCCATGCGACAAATAAATAAATAAATAAATTAATTAATTAATCAATTAATTAATTAATTAATTAATTAATTAAAGACCAGTTGGATAAAAGAAGTACATGAAGACATGGAATTACTTAAAATCTCTGAAGACGACATTAAGGACAGAGAACAATTTAGAAATAAAATCAGAAACACGAAAATTGTACAAGTTTCACGGAAGGACACATAGGGAACAAGTAGTTCCGTGAAGAACTATACAGCTTATTTTCATATATCCTACTCATGTTAATTGCCTCAATCAACATAAAAAAATCAGTTTGATTGTTGAGATAGATTCGTAGATATTGATAACCGTCTAAATATTTTAGATGGTCGCACGGTTGGATTTTTATTTATGTACTATTATATGAAGATTATTGTGTACGTGTGGTATTCAAACTTCAATCGCATGATTAGGACACAAGAAGTAAAAACGAGATTTTTAAATTTCGCTCAGCTGCCATCTTGTGGTTATGAAAACAATTGAAATAAATTAGATGCCAGTGAATGAACATTTGTGTAAGCATTTAACTTGGATGGTTAAATCGCGGGAAACATCCATTTAAATATTTATAATTTGCGTCGCCGCCATGCTGGATTTGTGCTCACCAGGTTACTGAAAGTCCTATAGGTGAACTTATGTTCATAGCCTCTATGAACATAAAACATATAAGTTTGACTGCTGTAAAAGATTCGTTGATATTGAGAACCGTCAACATATTTCGGATGCTCGCCATTTTGGATTTTTATATGTATAGGCCGTAGAGTTATGTACCATTAAAGAAAAATTATTGCGTGGCTTCACTATTCAAACTTTCACTTCGATCGCATGATTACGACACAAGAATTAATAACTTAATTTTAAAATTTGGCACAGCCGCCATCTTGAGGTTATGTAAACAATTAAACTAAATTCGATGCCAATGCATTACAATATGTATAATCATTTACTGTACCACATTTCACTGCGCTCAGATGGTTAAATAACGAGAAAAGTCTATTAAAATGTTTCAACTTCGCTTGGCCGCCATGTTCGTTTTTTACTTTACAGGTTTTTGAATGTTACATAGATAAACTTGTAGCAGAGCCCATTACCATCGTGCAAAATTTCAGGGTGATATCTGTAATAGTTTCGGAGATATAGAATGCCAGTGAAATATTTCGCACACCCGCCATTTTGAGGTTATGTAAACAACTGAACTAAATTAGACACCTGTGCATTACAATGTGTATAAATATTTGCTGTACCAAGTTTCATTACGTTTGGATGGTTAAATCGCGAGAAAAGTCTATTTAAAAGTCTCAAATTCGCTTGGCAGCCATGTTGGTTTTGTAGTTACCAGGTTTTTCAAGGTTTCTTAGGTGAACGTCTAGTAGTGCCCTTTATCACCGTACAAAATTTCAGGGTGATATCTGTAATAGTTTCGGAGATATTGAATGTTGGTGAAATAATTCGCACATCCGTCATGTTGGATTGGTGAGACACAAAAAAAATTGAAGGAAACGGTCGAGGTCGGCCAGAATGGGGCTATGATCTTACCGAGTTTCATTGAAATCGCTCCAGACGTTCAAAAGTTATTAGGGGGACACACACACACACCTCACACACACACACACACACACGCACGCACACACACACGGACAAAAGGCGATCTCATAAGCCTATTTTTTCAAAATTGAAAATAGGCTAAAAAATGGACAGAGGAAAGGAAGAAAAAGCACAGTGAACTAATGAAGAGGTTTTCGGAAGAAGAGAAGAGAGGAAAAGGAAGTGAAGCTGTGATTGGCTCAAGTTCACACGCTCTCCTGAAGGGGAATAATCGGAAATAATAATAAATAAATATTTCAATAAATAAATAAATAAATAAAATATATGGATCCATAAAAAGAGTTGAAACATTCAAATATTTAGGGGAATATATACAAATATGGGGTTCAAACAAGGCGTCTAACATACAACGAACGGTAAAACTTCAGAAAGCATACAAACTCACATGGTTACATTATAATAAGAAAAGCGTATCAAGACAGGCCAAACCTAGACACTACAAAACAGTCGTACTACCAGAAGCATTATATGCGTCATAAACGACAACAATTGGGGCATCAGGCATCATAGAAACTGAAACAAGAAGTTCCGTGAAGAACTATACAGCCTACTTTTCATGCCAATGATTATTCTACAGTATATGCACCTATCTAGAATAATGACGAAATTAAGTTGGTAATATCGAAATATCTAATTAGTTCAAAATATACCTGGTATGATATAGCCTAATAGAGCACTACAGTTAGCAGCCCTGGTGACTGAATATATTCTTAGTTCCATCTCTTAAGGTACAGAATACAAAATTTGGTTGAAGTCCAATGGACGTTACATGCAGTTAGACACTGGATCTATCAGCACGCATAAAAGCTTGTTGGCAACAATGTTATGCGTGTGCTGGTCAGAAATAATCTGAAATATTATGATATCTTGTTGTGCCAATTTTGGATGAAATCCATTTGTTAGTATAGAAGTTACATGTATTTTAAAATTGGACATATCAGCAGGCATAGGATCATGTTGGCAGCACTGTCTTGTATTAATTACTCCAAATTAATCTAGAATGTCAAGTGCTATACGTGTTCAAAGTATAGAGCTGTTGGCTTGCATACTTTCTGATATATTGATATTAGGGTAAAAGCAATATAGACAGCATTTATTAACAGTTGGCAGCCCAGATTGCTCTTAACAATACTTATAGTCATATCTGTTATGGTACACATAGCACATACGAAATTTGGTTGAAATCCAACTGATAGTATAGAAGTTACATGTATTTAAAAATTGGTACTATCAGCAGGCTTATAATCATGTTGGTAGAACTGACGTATATAAGTTACTCCCAATTAATCTAAAATGTCAGAATATACGTGTGCATAGTTTAAAGCTGTTGGCTTGCATACTTTCTGATATATTGGTATTTGGATAAAAAAGAGAGAGCATTTATTAACAGTTGGCAGCCCTGGTGGCTCTTAAGAATACGCTCAGTCATATCTGTTTATGTACAGATATTACAAACAAAATTTGGTTGAAATCCAATTGATAGTGTAGAAGTTATATGCATTTAAACATTGGACCTATCAGAAGGCTTACAATTATTTTGGCAACACTGTCATGGTTGGTCTCCTGGAAATTAAACTGAAATAGTATTATCTACATGTGTGCCAATGTTGGAATAGCTCCCATGCATACCTTGCAGGATATCCAACATGGAGCTCAAATTTCTAGTGCGTTTTTTCAGCAGTTGGTAGCACTGACATCATTTTCAAATATGGGCGTGAGATATTCCGGAGCACATCTTTACTCATACTAAATTTGGTTTTGATTGCTGCAGCCAGTTAGGAGATGATAAGGGGACACACACACACAGCCAGACAGACAGACAGACAGACACACATTTTCCCGGATCGATCTCATAAGTCTACTTTTTCCTCATTTTTGCAAAATGTGAAAAGTAGGCTAAAAATAGAACGCAAAATTCTCAGAAATATATTTGGAGCAATACGCAGCGATGGCATATGGATGAAAAGACCCAGCAAAGAGCTATACGAGTACACAGACAGACCCACCGATATGATCAGAAAACGCAGACTAACTTTTTACGGGCACATACAATAGAAGACTTAAGTCAGGTGGGTATCGACAGGCAAATGATTGGAGACAGAGGAGAATTCAGAAACACAATCAAGAATACAAAATTTAAAACAAATGAAAAGATGACGACAAGAACACTGTGGACGGAACAACGGAAACAGGTGCAAAGTCAAAGGATGAAGAGATTTTGAGAAGAAGGGAGAAAAGTGAAAATTGTGTCATCATGAGATATTTAAGTTCAAACACTGTCCATAAAGGCACAAATGACATAATAATAATAATAATAATAATAATAATAATAATAATAATGTATGTCTGTCTACCCCTAATTATTCCCGTTTTCCAACGGGGTCGGGGATGAAATGCGATGGAAATCTTTGAGGCGATGATTTTGACGGCCGGATGCCTCTTGAGAGGAGTTAATGAGAGATGAAATGAATGATGGTGAATGAAACTGGGCAAGGATGTGGAAGAAAGCGGCCGTGGCCTGTCAGAAGGTACCGTCCCAGCATTTGCCTGGTGTTCAAAATGGGAAACCACGGAAAACCATTTCAAGGACGGCCGACGGTTGGGCTCGAACCCACGCGTCTACCGAGTCAGCAGAGAGCTTGGCCCCATGACCTAATGCCTAACTTTAGCCAGCGTAGCCACTACTGTCGGTGTAATAATAATAATAATAAGTAAAAATAAAAATAGTAATAATACTATTATTAATAATAAAATATTGATAATAATATTACTATCGATGACAATAATTAATAATGCAGTAATAATAATAATGAAAATATTGCCATTAGGCTGCAATAATAACAATATTATTAGTAATATTATTTAAAACGAAATTTAGGAATATTTATTCTTTCAGCACAATTCAAATTATGTAGTTGTGGCAGTTGAGGGGATTCGATATCATGGTCATTTATCCCCGTGTACTTGGGTGTGTGTGATAACCTGTGTTATTGTGAAGGCTGTATTAGTGTGTGTATTTGTAATTCAAGTGAGTGTTGGGAAAGAAGCGGCCGTGGCCTTAACTTAGGAACTGTCCCGGCATTCGCCTAGACCTAGAGTACTAATGAAGAAACCACAGAAAACCACTTCCAGGATGGGTGATGTAGGAATGGAACCCACCTCTTCTTAGTTTTGCCTCACGAGGCTGAATATACCCTGTTCCAGCTCTCAACACAAAATCAAATTTCTTAGCAGAGCCGGGAGTCGAACCTGGATCTCCAATGCGTCAGCCTAGAATGATAGCCGCTACACTACGAGGTGGTCTCAAATTATGTAATAATAATACTATCGTATGCCCTCGGGTGCCAGGTGCAAACTTTGTTAATTGACGCCCAAAGGCAACTTGCATGTCGAATTTTAATTGTCCTTGAAGCGCTATGAAAGTCAAGGAGGTTAGATATCTAAGCACCTTGACACTATAGCGCATTCTAGTAGAGAAATGAGGAACTTTGTGTTGGCGGAAAATCCCGAGATAAATTTTGCCATTATGAACACGGCCTTCTGAATTCAAATGGGTTCTTTAACATGCCAACATCGTATGACATGCGTATCGTTATTTTTGTCGCCTTTCAAAAAAAAAAAACACTTACCACGGCCAGGAGCGAACCTGCAAGCTTGGGGTTGGCAGTCCAACACGATAACCACTCTCCCACCGTGGCAAGCTAATAATAATAATCATAACAATAGTAATTCGAAAAATTATATTTTCACTTCCTCAGTGATACAAAGGATTGTTTTCAGTTGTATGTTTAGGTTTTTGTTGTTGCTGATTATTTTAGGGGCTGCGACATCGTGGATGTTGAACCCGCTGAGCTATGGTTCATATGATTTTTTTGTTGTAACAGAACATTTATGATGGGATGTTGTACTTTTGAACACACCCAGGAAGCCACGTGGAGCTGAGAGATCACGCGATACTTTTCGAAGTAGCGGTGAATCGCACTTTTGACTTTGGTGAAAACTGCTCATTATTTATCTGAGGTCTTATTAATTAATTTTATCTTTCCACAAGACTCAGAATATTCCATTTCGTCATGCTGCATTATTAAAACATTTTGGAGAATGTTTATTTTTACTTAAGGTAAGGTAATACCCTTGCAGATACGCAAGAAGGAACGTAAGTAGTCGCTCAACGACTTCGTTTTGGCGACCTACTTTCTAGAGACACCCAGTGCCTTGCACTACGTCTGGAGGATCCGCCCTGTGTAGGCGTGACATTGCATTTGTCCTACGAGACGTAGAGAATATCCGCTGTTGAGCGTTGAAAGTGATTATAAGGTGCCATCGAGCACGCTAATACTATTATTCACTGTTGTTGAAGCCCAGTGAACTAAAGAAGAAGTTTGGGAAATAATAATTGGCAAGTATAGTGTATTGCACAACATTGCTGTAACACCACATTTTACCCACGCGTATGTGGAGGGCCAATGCCTAGTGGAAAATATACAGGTAATAGTGTTACAATTATATTGAATAAGTGTGATTACGATTGTATGATATATTTAAATTGCCAAAGTGAAAATTTCATTTCAAAAACGACGTATAATTCACGGATGCTGCGTGATACAAAAGTAGCGTCACTAGCACGTGCAGAATTATAAAACAGTGTTAGCTCACATGCTAATTCACATCTACGAAATTAAGGCTGTGTCATATTCTACAATTGAAGCCTATAACATTCACGACGAACATTATAATTTTGAAAGTGAGAGGATGAATTATTACGTAACTTATTTCACTATCCACGTGATTGGACTTTTCTTCACCATGATTGAAGCAGTCATCATGGGCTAATACCATCACGGTATAAGGGTGATGTTTCTACGGGAACCAGCATGAAGGTGGAACTTCCAGGACAACGAACGAGAAGGAAGGAGCCATAAATGCCATTTCCAGGCATATCCACGAAGTTGTCGACAGGGACAAATCGAACCCTGGTCTTTGGAGGAGTCCAGATGGGAATCCTGATGAGGAGGATACCGTTCCAGAGAGCCAGAGAGGATTTTGTACAACCCTTGTTGTTGAATAGAGGGATGAGTGAGAGCTTCTCCATTTCGTGAGTTTTGTCACACCCCTTTCTTGTTCTAGTTTCTGGTGGTATAGTATATTTAATGTAGTTTGTGAACCAACCGCACTCAGTGTCAGCCATTTTTCTAGGTAGGGATGTAACTAGATTAGTCAGATGTCATTTATTTCAGTTAGAGTGAGACACCCTTGGTTCAGACATTTTGGTCAGCCCAGGTGCAGCTTGATGAACGTCGTAGAACGTAAATGCCTATCTTTTGCTGAACCTGACCGTAGTCATTTTGAGGCTATTTTGTTCAACCCTATTTGGGGGTAATTTTCAAGTCTTTGCTGACTTTAGTTATGGCAATCAGATGCCATGGTTATTAGTTAACTGCATCCTTTGCAGCCATCCTTTGTTACATCCCTGACTGTCGTTAGAACGGTCGTATCATTTAGGTAGTCAACTGTAACTACCAGTTTTGTAAATGCATTATATTTCATTTTGAATAAGCTCAGAAGCTATTCTTGGTCAAGTGTGAACCTTATAATTTGAAGGAATGTTTCGTTGTCAAGCATCGAACCCAGTTCCCATAGTATTATTAAGTAGATTCAGAGTGTGAAATCTGCGTCACAATTGTTATTTGGTTAGTGTCAGTGAAGACACATGTTTTATTTAATGTTGTACAAACAACTACTGAATTATGTTTGAGAGCAAAGAGCTCAAGTAATAGTGACATCACTGTCATTTAGACGTCTTTGGTTTAGAAGACGGGATTGCATTATTGTACTCAGATTTATAGCGTGTTTTCAATACACGTATTCTTCGAGGTTTTTAACCTGTTGTATAGTTTTTTATTGAAAGGCCAGATGTATAGTTTTATTTGTTTAAAGTCGCCGGCCTTGGAGAGTCAATGTCTTGTGTCAAGTGGAGCGCAGGAATGGTGTAACCTGCCAGAGACACATAAACTGGTTTTCTAACCCAGTGCCCTTGAAAGCATGCCTGCTTTATTGTGAGACAAAACTACTTTTGACAGAGACAGAATACGAGTTGTATTCGCATTTCCTTTCATTGCTATTTTGCTTATGGAACTCAGTTTCCACTCTTGTATCTGATCACTTGTTTTATAGATTGTTTTTTGTTAGTTAAACGCTCTGCTGCGTGTACTGTCGTTTGACAAGTACAGTTATGTCAGGTTTTTTATAGTATGGTGAAGTCTACCCTGTTATAGCAGGATGTTATTGTATGAAGGTATTTTGAGTATGCCTTGTCCGGGACTGTTCCCGTTGACTAGATGTTATTAGAAGGTGACTGTTGTGTACAGACCCATCCCAGAGTTATTGAACGCGAGCTTAGCGCCGCTGGTAACTTGTGTTATTGTGTGTCCGAGTTGTTAGTACTCGTTGATTATATTCCGACTGTTGAGTCGAGGTTTTTTGGGGGAGAATGATCTCAGTGGAGACGCTCCGTGCCCAGGCTATTGTCAATATTATTCGGCATAAACCTACGATAAACCTATAAACCGACATCTTAATAATAAAACGCATAATTGTTGTAAAACCAAAGCTAACTAACGATTTCTTTCTATCTAGTTTTGTTCTTTGCATTTGGAGCTGTTGACATAGCCCTGCAGGTGAAGGTAATTTCCTTTAGTGGAAATGACAAGGACAGCTGACACTTTTGAAGCGACCTGAAGCATGCTCGAACCTTGAGTTCGTAGTTTGTGGAGCGCAGGCCATGTGATGTCAGACGTAGTCTTAACTACGCATTCGTCACCGTAACTACCCATAATTAGATGACTATGGCTTACAAAGAGTAAACCAAGGTGCAGGCAGGCATTTCAATAAAACTACTGTGTCTATTTCATTACTTATTTACGATGTCAACAGTATAAATCCCACATGTTACCTTATTGTGTGCTGTTAGCTCATAGTTATTACCCTTTTATTATTATTATTACCCCTGGCACTATCCAGCCCATGACGGGCTAAGGCCGACAAAGCGACCGCTGCCCAGCCATTCGGTCTGCAGATATTGGGGTGACGCGTGATCAGCGCGTCGGGTCCCCTCGGCCGTTAATCTTGGTTTTCGTGATCGGGGCGCTGTCTCACTAGACAGCTACTCAATTGTCCTCACGAGGCTGAGTGCACCCCGTTCCAACCCTCACGTCAGTTTTAAAATCCCTGACGGAGCCGGGGATCGAACCCGGGGCCTCCGGGTGAGAGGCAGGCGCGCTACCCCTACACCACGGGGCCGGTCACATAGTTATTAAGCATAATTAATTTGTTTTTTTTCATGGCTGTACACTTAGCTTTTGGATGTAATTGTTTTCTTTTACGGACGTCATCGCCGTAAATTTTGTTAATTGATAGGACTTAGCTAGATGAATTAACGTTAAATGTAAATGTCGAAATGGTACCATCCTAACTTAGATTTGTTTTGCTACCCTGTTAAATGTAAATTCAGATATTAGCTTGATCTTGTAACTTGAACTAGGGACTTGCGTCGTACCATTTTCCTAGCGTTGCTGTTGTTGCTTTATTATTGTGAGTTAGATCTTTCGCGAGGGTTATCCGTAACTTCTCAGGTAGGGACCTGCTTTTTATTTTTGTTTGTTTATTAGCTTGCGGACTAGCCGGTTTGTAACCCTCCGAACTAGGCTAGTGGTTTGTGAATTTTATAAATAAATTTTCACGGTGTTTTACATAAGTCTGGATGTTTATTTTCTCAGTCTAGTTTTAAGGTGAACCTTTCCTTAGGCGGTCTCTGACCATCATCACCATGTACCACGATCCCTGTGGATTACGGACTCTCGTGCCGCTTTAGCCTTTATGGAAGGTCACCTGATCATCTCGGTAATTTTTCTTTTTGTTTATGTGCTCGACGGGTGAGATGTTAGGGAAGTCATCGCGGTTGTTGGCTACTCCTAACAACCTCCAACCCGAACGGTTACATAAAATGGCGCCCAACTCATGTGGCGACGTTAACGTGGTGACCCTCAGTTCCATGTTATTTTGGAGGATCTTAATGTTGTTTAATGGTAAATTGACAGGACTGGGACGAACTTAGAAAGTCGTACTGCAGATCAATTGACCGCATGGCATTCATGTATGATAGAAGTCCATGGGGTGAGACTTTAGTGTTAGATAAATGAATGGTAGGATTTTCTTTGATGATGCCTCATCCTAAGTAAATGTAATACTTTGCTTTGCTCACCGTTGTCTTTGTAAATGTAGAAGCACTTAGTTTGCATACTCCAGCTGTACTCGTGATATTTATATAAATGAAACAAGCTTTATACCACCAAGTAACTAATCTTAGCTGTAAGTTCCAGTAGAGATTCATCCCTCACTTTCTCATATATTTCTTATCTATGGATGAGGAAACTATTCGTCGTGTGTTTGGAGAGTTGATGGCAGGTGTGATTGCCAATCTTCAACAGATTACTGCTGACTTAGGTCAGAATACTCAGGCTGTAAATACTGTAAGTGGTCATGTGGACCAGGTTAGACAGGAAGTGAACAATGTAAGACAGGACTTAGAAGTCAACACTCAGTCTATATACAATGTAAGACAGGAAGTCAACAATGTTAGTGGTCATGTAGATCAAGTAAGGCTAGATTTAGAGATTAACACCCAGTCTATAAACAATGTGAGACAGGACTTAGAGATTAACACTCAGTCTATAAACAATGTCAGTGGTCATGTAGATCAGGTAAGGCTAGAGGTTAACAATGTTAGGACCGATCTGACTCCAGGGCAGACATGGACGCATATAGGGTCGAAGCGAGAAATGATCTGAAGGCAGGTTTAGCAGCTGTTAGGGTTGATGTCATACGACACCATCAGGAGGCTAACCAGCGCGTAGATTGCTTAACCGACCAGATGAATAGAGCTAGGGAGGATGTGCAAAACCGACTGGAGGAGCACACAGCTCAAATTCAGAGAACCTTGAATTGAGTCCAGATAGACATGAGAGCAGACCTGGAACATACTAGGGAAGAATTCGGGACTCGACTAGATCACGTCGAGGGATTTATCGGCAATGTGAAAAAGGACATGGCAACCATGAACATTGGTTTAATCTTGATGAGAGGAGCTGCCAATGCCGTTAATAACAACGTGAAGACTATCGTTGATGGCATGATGGAGGTTAAAGAAGAACTCAACACCAACAGGAGAAACATTTCTGAATTGACGGAAACAGTAGCCAGTCTACGTGAGACAGTTGATGTTCATCGTGAGGAACACAAAATTGACCTCATGTTATTGAGAGGTGACCTCAACGAACACAAGACCACAGTCGATGCTAAGGTACCCGAAGTTAGAGACGATGTGGGTAAAATCCAAGAAAATATGTCCAGAGTTGAAGGAGAGATCGATTCCTTACAAAAATGATTTGAGGAAGTCGCGGTAACCGAGAGGTTAGACCTCAGTTATAACCTCAGGACGGCCATACGAGAGGTAGACACAAACCTCAAGGGAAAGGTTGACAGGATCGAGCTGCAATTGAACGACTTAGGCAGTAAAGTCGCAGCCAGAACCATTCCAGGACTTGAAGTAATAGAAAGACGTCTGGACAGACTCGAGACGATTCCTAGAGAGAGACACGTACACCCACAGACGGGAGAATCTCAGGAAACGCCAATGTCTCAATCAGAAGGAATGATGCCTACCCATTTCCAGCCCAGCGCGCCTATGGAATCGCAACCGTCACAATTCACTGGTTCAGTGCAAGGTCAGACCTTGAACTTTGACGCTCATCCGTTTCAACCAGCATCTAATAGACCTAGTCACGAGACTAACACTCCTACGCAGAGTTACATGCAAAGTACATTCATACCCGCGCATACGCAAGGAAATGTCACCATAATTCGTTCAAGAGAGGAGCAACCAGCCCGCTTCCCAGGAACTGGAAGTGGTGTTACTCCAGTGGAATTCCTAGCCAATGTCGAAAGCTACTTACGTGATACTATGGTAACTCCAGAGAGGGAACTCAGAGTCATAGAGCGATTGCTAGAGGGACAAGCCAGTACCTGGTTCAGAGCATTTAGATACTCATTTACAGGCTACCAGGACTTTAAGGAAGCATTATTAAGAACATATTGGTCGAGCGACATCCAGCAGAGCATCCGAGCTGAGATGTACACTCGCAGGTACAGTTCCAATACACCTACACGTTATGCGAATTACTTCGCAATACAGCTTGCGAAGCTTCGTTGTCTTCAGCCCCCGTTGTCTGAGCAAGATTTAGTGAACACAATTGTTTGGCAGTACCCTGCGGACGTACAACGTGTGTTGATCGCTGCAGGGGCATCCACTTTCCAGCAGTGTGACCAGATACTGCGAAGGTTGGATGCGAACACAGAACAGTTCCCGACACACCGTCAGCAGAAGGCTGATAGGCGCGAGGAGAGACATATAAATCTGACGACTGTCGATAAAGTGAGCCAGACGCCACAACAAACGCAAACCACAGAGAACTCTGGGCGACGTGATAACAACTACAATTTTAACAGGAGAGAATGGAACAACACTCCATATACTCGAAATCAACAAGATGAGCGGAGAAGTCATTGGAACCGGCGATTCGACCGAAGGACGGACGACAACCGACGTCACGAAAACAACCGCCGAGGGAATGAAGGAAGAAATCAACAACACGGGAGTATCCGTAGAGACTATCGATATAGCAGGGGATACGACAGAAATCGAGACCCTAGATACCAGCCAGACAGGGATTGGAAAGGAAGAGCACGGGAGAGCCGTGATTACCTCCAACAACTGAGAGAATTGCAGATCCAAGAAGAGGGAGAACGGAACCCTACTTCGAGGGAAAATAGAAATTCGGCGCAGGAGACGGAGCAGAACCAGCCCAGTACTTCTCGCCAGGACAGAAAAAAAACGCCGAAAAATCAATAGATTCTTGTTCGGTTGAGCACCGAGTAACTGCCACCATATTACTCTGGGAGCCAATCCAAGAAGACTTGTTGGACGAACGACGAACGACAAACCACAATTATGAATTGACGCGTTTACCCAAGATCGTAGCCACCTTGAATGAAGTCAGCGTAGTCATACTCATCGATACTGGGGCGATGATTAGTGTAATTTCCGCCGATTGCCATGCCAGACTGAAAGCAAACTCTGAGGTGACAGAGCTGCCAATTTCAGCTGTAAGAGTCAGAGGTGTCATACCTGACCGCGTTTTAACGTGCAAAATCCAGATTCTATGTACTCTGAAGATTTCGAGCCACGTGTACTTGCACGAATTTCTTGTAATGAAGGGCTTGCATCATGATGCCATTTTAGGCGCAGACTTCATTAGAAAATATGATGGAATCATTGACATGGGACGGAATACGGTAGAGTTCAAGCCGAACGAACCCATTCAGATGAGCCTTATTGAAGAAGAACCGGAATTCCTATCCGAAGTCGACGTAGTCGAAGAATTAAATGGCAAGGAAATTGAGGAGACACTAGATGCCGACGAGGAGGCAGAATCGTTATCAGCACCCATACGTGAGAATCTTGAGACAATATTGAACGAATACAGGGATATATTCGACACCACACCTGGTGAGATATTAGACTACGAGTAGGATCTTGTGTTACTTGATGATTCCCCATTCCAGAAGAAGATCTATCCGATTGCCGAGAAACATCTCGAAGAGGCTGCTAAGAAGATCCATGAGATGGAAGCAGCAGGCACAATCAAGAAGTCGCCGACTCCTTTCTTGAATCCTATAATACCTGTGGTTAAGGTAGATGGAAGCTTGAGACTTTGTCTCGATGCCAGAGCCTTAAATGAACGCCTAGCTCCCGAGCACAATAGACCGCCCAAGATTAGGGACATACTCAGGAAGTTCAAGGGAAAGAGAATATTTTCATCGTTGGACTTGGTACAGTCTTATTACCATATCAGATTATCTGAGCATACTCAGAAATACACTGGATTTCTGTTTGATCAGACCACCTATGTTTTTCGAAAACTATCTTTTGGATTGAAAAATGCCGGAGCTGCATTAATCAGAGCACTTGATGCCAAGCTGACTCCTGAAGTGAAGCAGAAGGTGATATGTTACGTGGATGACATCATCATAGCTTCGGAAACAGAGGAAGAGCATTTAAAGACATTACGCCTTGTTTTTGAGAATCATCGACAGGCTAACTTTAAGGTGAAATTTGACAAGTGTCGATTCTTCCAGAAAGAAGTGAAATTTGTGGGACACATAATCAATGGAGAAGGATATAGACCGAATCCGGCAAAGATCAGAACTGTTGCTGCATTTCCAACGCCAACCCGTGTGAAACACGTGAAACAATTCTTAGGAATTCTCGAATTCTTTGCTGCCCATTGTGAAAAGTATTCCGAGACTGTTGCACCACTGCAAGGATTATTGCAAAAGAACTGTAAATGGACATGGAATGATGAATGTGAGATAGCTTTCAGGAGAGCTAAACAGATGCTTGTGGACTCTATTCAGCTAGAATATCCAGATTATTCCCGGAATTTTATTCTAGAAACTGATGCATCTGCAATTGGAATAGGAGCCATATTACTGCAGGAGGATGATGAGAAGAAACGTCATTACATCGCTTTCTTAAGCCGACGTTTGAGAGCACATGAATCTCACTACTTCACTACTGAGAGAGAAGCACTTGCAATTGTCTACGCACTTGAGTACTGGGAGAAACTTTTGTTAGGCCAGAGGATCATTGTGAGAACCGATCATCATGCGTTAACCTTCATATTACGAACAAGACTGGCAAGCGACAGGATCACACGTTGGACGCTGTTTCTCCAACAGTTTGATTTGGAAATAGTTTATCGACCAGGCAGAGAGAATGTGTTGGCCGACATCCTCAGCCGGAATCCTGAAGCTACTGTTAATGCCATAGACATCGAGGGAGAATGCGAGGAACACCTTCGCCGACTTCGTCATCTACCCGAAGGACAACGACGTGAGGAGGAACTAAGACATATTATCCGTTTCCTAGAACGAAGAATGGATCCACAAGATGATCATTAAGCAAGAATTGCTGCTGTTGCAGATGATTACTTGATTTATCATCGTGTCTTATACAAGTTTGTAGACGAGGACCACACTCAACTGCGTGCAGTTATTCCTAGGAGATACCAAGAATCTGTTATTCTTATGGTACATTTATCCATTGGACATGGTGGAACAGACAAGACCATTGCAACTATCAAGGAATCTTTTACTTGGAAAGGATTAGGAGCCACCGTTAGACAGTGTTTACGAGCTTGCGACGCATGCCAGCGGAACAAGTACACGTTACACTTATTGAAAGAGCAACCTAGACCAATATTACCAACTCAACCTAGAGAGTTATATGCACAGGACCCGTATGGCCCAATACCTAAAGCTCGTCGTGGGAACCGCTACATCGTAGTAACTATTGATGTATTCACGAAATATACGATGCTTCATCCGATTCAGAAAGCCACTGCACATCAGATTATTCAGAGGAAGAGACGACAAGTGATACCGGAGGCAGGAAAGCCACAATTCCTGTTGACTGATCACGGATCACAGTACACCTCAGCAGAATTTGCTAATGCTATGAATGAGCTAGAAATAGGTCATGTTTTATCATCTATTCGACATCCAGAGATCAACCCAGCAGAATGCGTGATGTCTATTATCGCAAAATTTTGTCGATTATATTGTCAAGAAGAACACTGGCGATGGACTGAAGTCCTTGTTATTATGGCAAAATGTATTAATTCAACAGTCCATGAGAGCACTGGTCAAATAACTATGGTCTTGCATTTGAACCAGATGCCGCTGAGAATATGGGATCGTGTGATAGTAAATCCACCTTGTTTACAACCATCACATGCCAGCAGACTTCTAGCTGCGAGATAAACTATGGACAGACAAGCTGCCAAGCGCTTGAGAAGAACTAGACGCCAGAGGTTCCGAGAACCACTTGTAGAGGGAGACCTTATCCTTATAAGGAGACCCGGAATTTCTAGTCCTATAGATCGCATATATGGACAATTTCTGTCCTTATATTATGGCCCTAGTCGTGTCCGACAGCCTTTGAACAATGGAAGTTATGTTATTGAAGACATTAGGACAGGAGAGCGCATTGGAACCTTTAATGCAGCCAATCTAAAAAAATATCACTCTTGAATGGATTTCAAGGCAAATAAAAATGTTATCCCAACATTTTATTTGAAAGGACGGAGAGGCAGATGAACCCGCTGAGCTATGGTTCATGTGATTTTTTTTGTAACAGAACATTTATGATGGGATGTTGTACTTTTGAACACACCCAGGAAGCCACGTGGAGCTGAGAGATCACGCGATACTTTTCGAAGTAGCGGTGAATCGCACTTTTGACTTTGGTGAAAACTGCTCATTATTTATCTGAGGTCTTATTAATTAATTTTATCTTTCCACAAGACTCAGAATATTCCATTTCGTCATGCTGCATTATTAAAACATTTTGGAGAATGTTTATTTTTACTTAAGGTAAGGTAATACCCTTGCAGATACGCAAGAAGGAACGTAAGTAGTCGCTCAACGACTTCGTTTTGGCGACCTACTTTCTAGAGACACCCAGTGCCTTGCACTACGTCTGGAGGATCCGCCCTGTGTAGGCGTGACATTGCATTTGTCCTACGAGACGTAGAGAATATCCGCTGTTGAGCGTTGAAAGTGATTATAAGGTGCCATCGAGCACGCTAATACTATTATTCACTGTTGTTGAAGCCCAGTGAACTAAAGAAGAAGTTTGGGAAATAATAATTGGCAAGTATAGTGTATTGCACAACATTGCTGTAACACCACATTTTACCCACGCGTATGTGGAGGGCCAATGCCTAGTGGAAAATATACAGGTAATAGTGTTACAATTATATTGAATAAGTGTGATTACGATTGTATGATATATTTAAATTGCCAAAGTGAAAATTTCATTTCAAAAACGACGTATAATTCACGGATGCTGCGTGATACAAAAGTAGCGTCACTAGTACGTGCAGAATTATAAAACAGTGTTAGCTCACATGCTAATTCACATCTACGAAATTAAGGCTGTGTCATATTCTACAATTGAAGCCTATAACATTCACGACGAACATTATAATTTTGAAAGTGAGAGGATGAATTATTACGTAACTTATTTCACTATCCACGTGATTGGACTTTTCTTCACCATGATTGAAGCAGTCATCATGGGCTAATACCATCACGGTATGAGGGTGATGTTTCTACGGGAACCAGCATGATGGTGGAACTTCCAGGACAACGAACGAGAAGGAAGGAGCCAAAAATGCCATTTCCAGGCATATCCACGAAGTTGTCGACAGGGACAAATCGAACCCTGGTCTTTGGAGGAGTCCAGATGGGAATCCTGATGAGGAGGATACCGTTCCAGAGAGCCAGAGAGGATTTTGTACAACCCTTGTTGTTGAATAGAGGGCTGAGTGAGAGCTTCTCCATTTCGTGAGTTTTGTCACACCCCTTTCTTGTTCTAGTTTCTGGTGGTATAGTAGATTTAATGTAGTTTGTGAACCAACCGCACTCAGTGTCAGACATTTTTCTAGGTAGGGATGTAACTAGATTAGTTAGATGTCATTTATTTCAGTTAGAGTGAGACACCCTTGGATCAGACATTTTGGTCAGCCCTGGTGCAGCTTGATGAACGTCGTAGAACGTCAATGCCTATCTTTTGCTGAACCTGACCGTAGTCATTTTGAGGCTATTTTGTTCAACCCTATTTGGGGGTAATTTTCAAGTCTTTGCTGACTTTAGTTATGGCAATCAGATGCCATGGTTATTAGTTAACTGCATCCTTTGCAGCCATCCTTTGTTACACCCCTGACTGTCGTTAGAACGGTCGTATCATTTAGGTAGTCGACTGTAACTACCAGTTTTGTAAATGCATTATATTTCATTTTGAATAAGCTCAAAAGCTATTCTTGGTCAAGTGTGAACCTTATAATTTGAAGGAATGTTTCGTTGTCAAGCATCGAACCCAGTTCCCATCGTATTATTAAGTAGATTCAGAGTGTGAAATCTGCGTCACAATTGTTATTTGGTTAGTGTCAGTAAAGACACATGTTTTATTTAATGTTGTACAAACAACTACTGAATTATGTTTGAGAGCAAAGAGCTCAAGTAATAGTGACATCACTGTCATTTAGACGTCTTTGGTTTAGAAGACGGGATTGCATTATTGTACTCAGATTTATAGCGTGTTTTCAATACACGTATTCTTCGAGGTGTTTAACCTGTTGTATAGTTTTTTTTATTGAAAGGCCAGATGTATAGTTTTATTTGTTTAAAGTCGCCGGCCTTGGAGAGTCAATGTCTTGTGTCAAGTGGAGCGCAGGAATGTTGTAACCTGCCAGAGACACATAAACTGGTTTTCTAACCCAGTGCCCTTGAAAGCATGCCTGCTTTATTGTGGGACAAAACTACTTTTGACAGAGACAGAATACGAGTTGTATTCGCATTTCCTTTCATTGCTATTTTGCTTATGGAACTCAGTTTCCACTCTTGTATCTGATCACTTGTTTTATAGATTGTTTTTTGTTAGTTAAACGCTCTGCTGCGTGTACTGTCGTTTGACAGGTACAGTTATGTCAGGTTTTCTATAGTATGGTGAAGGCTACCCTGTTATAGCAGGATGTTATTGTATGAAGGTATTTTGAGTATGCCTTGTCCGGGACTGTTCCCGTTGACTAGATGTTATTGGAAGGTGACTGTTGTGTACAGACCCATCCCAGAGTTATTGAACGCGAGCTTAGCGCCGCTGGTAACTTGTGTTATTGTGTGTCCGAGTTGTTAGTACTCGTTGATTATATTCCGACTGTTGAGTCGAGGTTTTTTTTTTGGGGGGGGGGATGATCTCAGTGGAGACGCTCCGTGCCCAGGCTATTGTCAATATTATTCGCCATAAACCTACGATAAACCTATAAACCGACATCTTAATAATAAAACGCATAATTGTAGTAAAACCAAAGGTAACTAACGATTTCTTTCTATCTAACTTTGTTCTTTGCATTTGGAGCTGTTGACATAGCCCTGCAGGTGAAGGTAATTTCCTTTAGTGGAAATGACAAGGACAGCTGACACTTTTGAAGCGACCTGAAGCATGCTCGAACCTTGAGTTCGTAGTTTGTGGCGCGCAGGCCATGCGATGTCAGACGTAGTCTTAACTACGCATTCGTCACCGTAACTACACATAATTAGATGACTATGGCTTACAAAGAGTAAACCAAGGTGCAGGCAGGCATTTCAATAAAACTACTGTGTCTATTTCATTACTTATTTACGATGTCAAGTGCATAAATCCGACATGTTACCTTTTTGTGTGCTGTTAGCACATAGTTATTACCCTTTTTTTTAAATTATTATTACCCCTGGCACTATCCAGCCCATGACGGGCTAAGGCCGATCAAGCGACCACTGCCCAGCCATTCGGCCTGCAGATATTGGGGTGACGCGTGATCAGCGCGTCGGGTCCCCTCGGCCGTTATTTTTTTTTCCGTGATCGGGGCGCTGTCTCACTGTCAGACAGCTACTCAATTGTCCTCACGAGGCTGAGTGCACCCCGTTCCAACCCTCACGTCAGTTTTAAAATCCCTGACGGAGCCGGGGATCGAACCCGGGGCCTCCGGGTGAGAGGCAGGCGCGCTACCCCTACACCACGGGGCCGGTCACATAGTTATTAAGCATAATTAAATTGTTTTTTTTTCAGGGCTGTACACTTAGCTTTTGGATGTAATTGTTTTCTTTTACGGACGTCATCACCGTAAATTTTGTTAATTGATAGGACTTAGCTAGATGAATTAACGTTAAATGTAAATGTCGAAATGGTACCATCCTAACTTAGATTTGTATTGCTACCCTGTTAAATGTAAATTCAGATATTAGCTTGATCTTGTAACTTGAACTAGGGACTTGCGTCGTACCATTTTTCTAGTGTTGCTGTTGTTGCTTTATTATTGTGAGTTAGATCTTTCGCGAGGGTTTTCCGTAACTTCTCAGGTAGGGACCTGCTTTTTTATTTTTGTTTGTTTATTAGCTTGCGGACTAGCCGATTTGTAACCCTCCGAACTAGGCTAGGGGTTTGTGAATTTTATAAATAAATTTTCACGGTGTTTTACATAAGTCTGGATGTTTATTTTCTCAGTCTAGTTTTAAGGTGAACCTTTCCTTAGGCGGTCTCTGACCATCATCACCATGTACCACGATCCCTGTGGATTACGGACTCTCGTGCCGCTTTAGCCTTTATGGAAGGTCACCTGATCCTCTCGGTAATTTTTCTTTTTGTTTATGTGCTCGACGGGTGAGATGTTAGGGAAGTCATCGCGGTTGTTGGCTACTCCTAACAACCTCCAACCCGAACGGTTACAATATATAGCCGCGTGTATTTGGGTGTGTGTGGAATTAGTGTGAGAACCTGTGATATTGTTATGGCAGTACTAATGAGTATATTTGTAAATTGGGGATAGGTTTGATGTAGGAATCGAACCCACCTATTCTTAATTTTGACTCACGAGGCTGAATATACCCTGTTCCAACTCGAAACCCAAAATTAAAT
This sequence comes from Meconema thalassinum, assembly GCA_946902985.2. NCBI lineage: Eukaryota > Metazoa > Arthropoda > Insecta > Orthoptera > Tettigoniidae > Meconema > Meconema thalassinum. Next base: position 94,970,797 of record OX336400.1, on the reverse strand, counting down.
TTCTTAGCAGAGCCAGGAGTCGAACCCGGACCTCCAGTGCGTCAGCCTAGAATGATAGCCCCTACACTACGAGGTGATCAAAAATTACGTAATAATAATACTATCGTATGGCCTCGCATGCCAGGTGCAAGCTTTGTTAATTGACGCCCAGAGGGCAACTTGTATGTCGAATTTTCTCTCTCCTGGAAGCGCTATGAAAGTCAAGGAGGTTAGATATCTAAGCTCCTTGACACTAGAGCGCTTTCTAGTAGAGAAATGAGGAACTTTCTGTTGGCGGAAAGTCCCGAGATTAATTTTGCCATTATGAACACGGCCTACTGAATTCAAATGGGTTCCTTAACATGCCAACATCGTATGACATGGGTATCGTGATTTCTGTCGCCTTTCAAAAATCACTTACCACGGCCAAGAGCGAACCTGCAAGCTTGGGGTTAGGAACCACCCCAGCATTTGCCTGGAGTAGATGTGTGTGTGTGTGTGTGGGGGGGGGGGGGTTACTTCTAGGATGGCTGAGGTGAGAATCAAACCCTCATATGGTCAGTTTCGCCTCATGAGGCTGAGTGTACCCCGTTCCAGCCCTTATACTAGCAATAAACTGTCTTCACAGAATCGAACCCGGACCTCTGGACTGACAGTCAAGAACACTAGCCGCTACACCACAAGGTTTTCTTATTAGGATCTGTAATGCGCAAGTCATAAGCTACAGGTGGAAGTTAGAGAATTAGAATTATAATTAGGAAGAAGCGGTGTTTGGAGAGAGATAAATTACAACAAAAGGATGACACATTCAAAATTGCCACGCGGTTCTCAGAAGACTCAAATGGAAATAGAATTAATAACAGTAATAATAATAATAATAATAATAACAATAATAACCCCTGGCACTACAGCCCATGAAGGGCCTAGGCCTACCAAGCGACCGCTGCCCAGCCATTTGGTCTGCAGATATTGTGGCGATGTGTGGTCAGCGCGTCGGATCCCCTTGGCCGTTAATCTTGGTTTTCGTGACCGGGGCGCTAACTCGCTGTCAGACAGCTACTCAATTATTGTACTCACAAGGCTGAGTGCATCCCGTTCCATTTCTCACGTCAGTTTCTAAAATCCCTGACGGAGCTGGAGATCGAACCTGGTGCCTTCGCAAAATACAATAATAATAATAATAATGTGAAAACCACAGACTTGTACACAGTAATCAGTAAGTTCACTGACACCGTGCGTAAGAGACGATTGAAATTCTATAGTCACATCAACGGAATGGTCAACATCAGATATCCAAAACAACTGCTTGATATAATAAATTCAAAGAAGGTCAAAATCAGTTGGTTAGAATAAATCAAACAGGACTTAAAAGAAATAAACATAACCGAAGATATAATCATGAATCGCAAGGCTTTTGGAACTCTAGTTATAAATCAATCTTTCACCGAAAAAGCTAAAAAGACCACTGGAAAAAATGGTCGGAAGAATGTAAGAAGGGGGATAGCGAGTTCATGAGGAGATTTTGGGAGAAGAAGAGGAAAACACCATCAATCCAAGCCAACAAGTTCAAACGCGCTCCCTAAGTGGGCAAAACGAAGAAAGAAAGAAAGAAAGAAAGAAGGAAAGAAAGAAAGAAGAAGAAGAAGAATGCGGGTTAAAAAAGGTCTCACGAGTTATACCAACATTTGTAGAAAATATCAGACACTATTAAAAAGAGGACAATCAGAATGTTATGGACATATTTAAAGAATGGACAATGAATGACTTCCTAAATAGTACATTATGCAACGAGCCTATAATGGCAATAGTTAAGACACGAGTATGTTTATAAAACGAGCGTAAGCAAGTTTTATAATTTCCATACGAGTGTCTTAATTACCATTATAGGCGAGTTGCATTCGACTGTTTATGTTCGACGATAATTATAACTTTATTATATGTTTTAACATAAATATTCGTAAATATCTGTTCAGTCACAAGAATGTTGTGATCGGGTGCTGCGGTGGGTAGTATATCTCTGATTCCCAAGCTCTCTGGACAACCGACGCATGCGCTCTGTGTGCTTCAATGCCATATGTTCAGATTGTACTCCAGTATTCAGTAAAACTGTCACGGAAGTCGTTTCAAAACCACGCGCTGTGTAGAAATTGATTTTGGGGATATTAAGGTACAGTGCCATTTCTTGTCTCAGTTTATTTACGCGATCATATGGACGGTGCAATTTCGGTAATTTATATAGACATGTTGGATTTTGAGCGCATGCGCGAAGGTATCCTTATCTAATTGGTCACGCAACTGTTTCTTGAGCTCTGATTGGTGGGAGAAACTGTTTCATAATGAAAAATAGTGTTATAATGAGCCTCATTATGATACAGTTTTCTGACACATAATAAGGTACAGTGCCATTTCTTGTCTCAGTTTATTTACGCGATCATATGGACGGTGCAATTTCGGTAATTTATATAGACATGTTGGATTTTGAGCGCATGCGCGAAGGTATCCTTATCTAATTGGTCATACAACTGTTTCCTGAGCTCTGATTGGTGGGAGAAACTGTTTCATAATGAAAAATAGTGTTATAATGAGCCTCATTATGATACAGTTTTCTGACACATAATAGTTAGTGTTTAACATAATAGTACATTATGCAACGAGCCTATAATGGCTATAATTAAGACACGAGTATTTTTTATAAAACGAGCGTATGCGAGTTTTATAATTTCCATACGAGTGTCTTAATTACCATTATAGGCGAGTTGCATACGACTGTTTATGTTCGACGATAATTATAACTTTATTATATGTTTTAACATAAATATTCATAAATATCTGTTGAGAGTCAGCTACTGGAATTTTGTGATCGCAGAGCGAGCGTTGGGTGTTATACCTTCGTCTTTCAAGAGCTTTGAACGGCCGACGCATGCGCTCTGTGGGCTTGCAATGCCATATGCAGCCATATGTTTACATCAGCCGTCCCTCAGTAATATTGTCACCGCAGTCATTTGAAGACAATGCGCTGTGTAGAAATTAGTGTTAGTGATTTTAAGGTACTGTGCTATTTCTTGTCTCATATTCGCCAGTTTATTTACGCGAACATATGGACGGTGGGTATTCCATGTCGGTAGTTTATTATAGTTCGATGTTGTGTTTATGTCCGACATGTTGGATTTTGAGCGCATGCGCGAAATTATCGTTACCTAATTGGTCATTGAACGAGCTCTGATTGGCTAGAGAAACTGTATCGTAATGAAAAACGGTGTTATAATGACCATCATTATGATACAGTTTTCAAACACATAATAGTGAGGGTCGAACATAAAGAATATTTAATCATGCCTCCTCATTAAAAGCCAATAATAACTGGGTGATAGAAATTGAAAATGACTTTCAAGAAATCGACGTGACAGACGAAATGTTATGGAACAGGCTCAGTTTCAGATCTTTGGTGTACAAACAGCACCTTGCTGCAAAACCCCGGATAAGGGCCACCGCTGTACGGACAGCAGAAAGGTCATTGTGAGAGAATTAAGAGATTTTGGGATCAGAAGAAAGCTAATTTAAATTCAATATGTTCAATTGCGCTCCTTAGTTGGGCATAAAGTCGAATAATAATAATAATAATAATAATAATACATGGCTTATACAGAGCTTGGAGATTTACAAGGTCAACCCTATTATAGTGAACTTCCTGAAGTGCGCAATGGTTTCATGGAGCACTGCCCTCCAACTTACAGTGGGTGACACTCGTTTAACATCCTCATTAATACCGATTCGCCGAGGAATTTTCCAAGGAGACTCGCTAAGCCCACTCTGGTTTTGTCTGGCATTGAATCCTCTCTCGCAAATCCTGAACAGTAGCAACTACGGATTTAGTATTAAGGATAATCATGGTGAAGCGTACAAGATGAACCATCTTCTTTACATGGATGGCATTAAACTGTATGCATCAACTAAAGTGCACCTACAATATCTCATCTCTATCACTCAGAGCTTTTCCTTAGATATCCATATGCAGTTTGGTTTTGATAAGTGCAGAACACAGACTGTTATTAGAGGCTCGCACTCTGCACAAGGAATACCTGTTGGAGAGGGACAGCGAAGTATTCAGCCGTTGGAGGAAGGCGCATTGTACAAATATCTTGGGTTCGCCCAGAGTACCCGTCTCAGACATGGTGATATCAAGAAGAACATAACTGAGCAGTATATTTCACGACTTCTCAGTGTTCTCTCTTCAAAACTTAGCGCTAAACATATCATTAAGGCAGTTAACACATTTGCAATGCCCGTAGTTACATACTCCTTTGGTATAATCAGGTGGACTCAAACTGAACTGCACGATCTGCAACGAAAAACATCGGTGCTTTTATCACGCCATCGTATGCACCATCCGAAATCAGCAACAGAGCGCCTGACTCTACCTAGGTCTGAAGGTGGTAGAGGACTGATAGACATCATGAACCTTCATACAAAATAAGTGACAAATCTGCGTGCATTTTTCCACAACAAAGGAGAAACATCCCCTCTCCATCACACTGTATCTTCAGCTGATGGTAATTACACACCGCTCCATCTGTCATCTTTAGATCCACCAGTAAAAGAAATGAAAACTACTGAATACAAGATCGGGAATTGGAAACAGACGGCGCTTCATGGGAAGTTTCCACATGAGTTGGACCAGTCTCACATCGACAAGTTAGCGTCGCACGCATGGCTGACCCACTCGGTCCTCTTTCCGGAAACAGAGGGATTTGTTGTAGCTATACAAGACCAAGTTGTTGCTACTCGAAGCTATCGGTAATTTATCATAAAAGATCCAACAACAGAGAGTGAGAAGTGTCGCCGCTGTGGCAAATGTAGTGAGACCATTCAACACGTTATATCAGGTTGTTCCCACATTGCCAACACTGACTACAAACATCGACACGATCAAGTTGCCAACATTATCCACCAGAAACTGGCTTTGAAGTACAAACTTATTCTAAGCTCCGTCCCCTATTGGAAATACACACCATCTGCAGTACTCGAAAATGCCACACACAAGCTCTATTGGGACAGGGGAGTTGTGACAGATGTCGCAGTCAGTAACAACCGGCCAGATATCATTGTCATCAATAAAGTACACAAAGAGGCATTACTGTTAGATATCGCATGTCCCAACACTCAAAACAACCAAACAACCGCTGCTACTAAAATATCTAAGTACACAGAGCTGGCAATTGAGATAAAGCAGATGTGGAAACTTGATTCGGTGACTACCATCCCAATAATTGTATCGTGTACTGGTGTTATACCGAAAACTCTCCACAGTAGTCTATCAATATTGAATCTGCACCCGCAGATATATATTGAACTTCAGAAGGCAGTTCTGTTAAACACATGCCATATTGTTAGGAAGTTCCTTGGTGACAATGCCCTGGCCGAATACTCAGCAAGGCTCGATGATCCAGATGGGAATTTAGCTCATCCTACAAATGAAGGAGACTCGTGAAGACTGCGGGCACGACATGGATGTGAAGTCTCTGAACAGTGTAATCGTAATTATCTCAGTACAGATGGTTCCTTGCTAAGGCCGAAGCAGGCTGTAACAGAAAATGTAGCCGGTATTTGCCGTGATAATGTTGTCAAACAATAAACTATAATAATAATAATAATAATAATAATAATAATAGTAATAATAATAATAATAGACAATCACTCTTCCAGATTCTTGAAGGAAGGGGATTAGACCACAATACACGGAAACGCATTGAACAAACGCTGACCAACACAAAATCCAAAGTAAAATTTATTGGGGAAATCTCCGAACCTATCGAAATTCAGACAGGTGTGCGACAAGGAGATGGTCTTTCCCCTCCCTTGTTCAACATTGTCTTGGATAAAGTCGTGGAAAAAAGAGCTCAAGAAACAAAATGTCTGGAAACCAGTTACACTTGGCTGTCGTAAAAACAATCTCTCTATACCATATCTTGCCTTCGCCGATGACTTGGTTATACTAACAGAAAATCAAGAGGCCGCAATAAAACAAATAGAAACACTCCAAGAATGCGCCGAAAAAGTGGGATTTCAAATATCCTTCGAGAAAACTCAAGTGCTAAGTCACAAAGGCGACAACATGCAAACAAAATACGGAACGATCAAAAGAGTCCCACATTGCAAATATCTGGGAGAATTTATCGAACCAATTGGATCCGAAAATATCTCACAACAAAACCGTCTCCAGAAAACCAGGAGAGCACTCGGACTTATCCAAAACCTCTGTAACAAAAAATGCATGTCAAGACAAACCAAACTTCGACATTACAACACTGTCATCAAACCGACAAGTCTCTACGCAAGCGAAACACTTACACTCAATAAGAAATATGAACTTGAAGACATCAAGAAAAAAGAAAGAAAAGTCATTCGGAAAATACTGGGAGCAAGACTCACTCCTGACGGGTACCGACTACAGTCAATCAATACAACTGAAAAATACTCAAACATCGAAGTCGACTTCCGAAAAAGACGATTGAAATTCTTCGGGCACATAAGTAGACTGCCGAATACACGACTAACTAAAAGAATACTAGATTACATATCATCACTCAAAACTACAACTCCATGGATGAAAGAAGTACGAAAATACATGCTAACATAACCAACACATCAGACAGAGACTCCTTCCGTAACAAAGTGAACAACTGGGAAGTCCAACCAGAGCAACCAAAACCTGCACCTTACAGACCTCAATGGTCTGACGAAAGAAAATTGGCATTCTACAACAGAATGAAACAATACTGGAAAAATAAGAAGAACGTAAAGAATTGAGTCAAATTGCTTAACGATTTCCAATTTTGGGGAAATACGCTGTAAATAAATAAATAAATAAATAAATAAATAAATAAATAATAATATAAATGCAGACCTTGCAGATCTTGGGCCCGGTCAAGGAACGAGGAGAGTATAGAAGACGACACAACGATGGACTTTATCTACATGTGGAGAAAATAACGGACACCATACGCAAAAGAAGACTCTCCTTTTATGGCCATTTAACACGAATGAGCCCCGGGAGATTGTCCAATCGAATGTGTGCCTACTTTGTGGGAAAGAAACCAAAGGGATCTGGTTTACAGAGGTGGATAAAGACATACAAGAACTGGGGATATCACACGAGGATATTTTGCAACGTGACTCTTTCAAGAAGAAACTTGGAGAAATACAGTGTTTTCAGCCAAAACCCATATTGAAAACCGGCAAGAAGTGGACCGAAGAACGAAAAGAAGCTCACCGAAGAAGAATCCGCGAACACTGGGCCAATGTGAAAGAACGAGGGAAAATGCAGTTGAAATACCGTGGTCCATAGAAGACCGAAACGATTATGAAAGATAATAATATTAATAATAATAATTACCGTAAAAATGAAAAAAAAAACATAACAGGCCTACATTCGCTCTAAAAATAGTTGGATGACTCTGGGAGTTTTCAGAGGGATTGCAAACCACAGTTTAGGAATTCCTACCCTGGCTCATTATCGTGCAGAGAAGAACCGATCGATTCTTGAAATAAATTTCTAGTATTCTGAATGGAAAATAGTAAATATATTTCTAATTACGAGGACTTTCATGATGGCGATATTGACTTTCTTCCTTAGCGTCTGAAGAAGGTATGATGTCCTCAGAGGGTCTGCTATGTTCTTATATAGAGTACAACAGCAGTTCAGCGATCCTTGCTCCCGTCACACCCAACGTCAAGCTCAAGTTCATCTGCACTGAACCTGCTGCGCTTGGATGTTGCAACATCTAAAGTTGTGAGGTCAGTTTCGTTTTCACGGTTTGTGAATTGTAGCATTTTCAATTTCAAATTTAGTGATCTGTATCAACTAGGCGTTCAGATGAAACATTTTATAACGAATTTATTTATTTATATATTTATTCATTTACATCTTATTTGTATTTTGGCATTGTTAAAGGCTACATGGCCTACTCTTACACAGGACACGTTTTAGTATTTAAAATAAATAAATAAATAAATAAATAAATAAAAATAAAAAGAAGAAAAGAGTCACCATCAAAAGCTAGATTTTTGTGTTTTTTGCGCTCTCCTTAAAGGGGATTGTACGCAAGTAAATAAATAAATAAATAAATAGGTAAATAAGTAAATAAATAAATAAATAAATAAGTAAATAAGTAAATATACAAATAAATAAATATATAAATAAATAAATAAATAAGTATATATAAATAATATAAATGATTGATAAATTGACTGACATTATCAAGGAGATTTGGGAAACTGAGAAACTTCCACGTGATTGGACTCCTGCCTTGATTCATCCCCTGCATAAGAAAGGTGACAAAACGGACGTTAACAACTACCGCGGCATTTCCCTCCTACTGATAACGTACAAAATTATTTCAAAAGCTCTGCAGATTAGGGCAGAACAACAACTTGATCCACAATTAGGAGAGTACCAAGGAGGGTTCAGGAAAGGGCGCTCATGTGCCGAACAAATTATGAATCTGAAATCCATCCTTTTCTATCTGAAGCAAAGGAACAAGTAATTTGTGGTAACCTTCGTCGACTTCAAGAAGGCCTATGATTCGATTGATAGAATAGCTCTTATTCAAATTCTAAAGGAATTTGGATTGGATAATAAAACCAGGGCAATCATTCAACAGACCTTAGCTAACACAACCTCCAGAGTCAAGTTCAGAGGAGAAATTTCAGACTCTTTCGAAATTAAGACAGTAGTTAGGCAGGGAGATGGGCTTTCACCCCTGCTCTTCAACTGTGCACTTGAAAAAGTCATCCGCGAGTGGCGCAAATAAATGAACGATGGGGTCCAAAATGGAGTACGACTGGGTTACAAGAACATGAACCTTTCTATTGATTGCCTAGTTTTGCAGATAATCTTGCAATTTTCTCCGACTCTTTAGATATGGCCACAAAACAAATTAACCAGCTGCAGGTACAGGCAACAAAAGTTGGTCTTCAGATCTCTTTGGAGAAAACACACTTCATAACTAACATCAAGCCAGCACCAAGGGAACTAAAAGTAAACCAGGGGAAAATCAAACGGACAGATAAGTTTAAATATCTTGGCGAGTGGGTAGAACCCAACGTATGTGAGAAAGAAACTTTCTCTTCGCGCATGAACAAAATGGAAATGGCGTACCAACTCACCAAGGACGTTTACAACAAAAAGTCAATATCCCTGAACGCAAAACTTAGGCATTATTGCACTGTCATACTACCAGAGGCTCTGTACGCAGCGGAATGCCTCACCATGAACAAGAAAGGCCTGGTAGAAAAATTGGAGATGAAGGAAAGAAAGATCTTGAGGAAAATTCTTGGCCCGATTAAAGACAACGGTGAATATAGACGGCGGCATAACTATGAGCTGTATATTCATGTCCAGAAGATCTCTGATGTAATGAGGAAAAGGAGGATTGCATTTTATGGCCACTTGCTTAGAATGAAACCCACACGATTGACGAACCGGATTTTTAACTATTTTAAAAATGAGAAGACCAAGCCAGCCTGGTTCGAAGAGGTGGAAAGTGACCTGCAAGAGATGGAAATTACCTGTGGGGATATTCAAGAACGCAATTCCCTCAGGAAGAAACTACACGACCACCAGGGTTTTCAGGAAAAACCGAAATTGAAGACGGGAAAGATGTGGACGGAAGAAAGAAAAGAGCAACACCGGCAACGTATGAAGGAACACTGGGCAAAGATCAAAGCCCAGAGAAGCCAGTTGAAATAACGTGGTCCTTAGTTGGCCGATACGATTAAAGAAGAAGAAATAAGTAAATAAGTAAATAAATAAACAAATAAATAAATATATAAATAAATAAATAAATAAATGTATAAATAAATGAAAGAATGAATGAAAATCCACAGCCAGCTTCCGGTCTCCGACCGGGTCAGGAATGGAATGGAATGAAGCCCCATCTAGCGGCGAGGATAGGAACTGTGCCGGCTGCCGAGGCCTGACGCACTCCTCTGGGACAATGATTAAATGAATGACAGATGAAATGAAATGATAGTGGAGAATGTTGGTGGAATGAAATTTTGACAGGGAAAACCGGAGTACCCGGAGAAAAACCTGTCTCTCTCCGTTTTGTCCAGCACAGATATCACATGGAGTGACCGGGATTTGAACCACGGACCCAGCGGTGAGAGGCCTACGTGCTACCGTCTAAGCCACGGAGGCTTGTTGAAAAGAAAAAAAATCAAGTAAACAGCTAAGGTGTATCGTAACAACCTCCAAGAACTGCAGCAGAACATTTCTGATGAGAATGCAGCAATTCCAGCGGTCCAGCTGCGATCTGCCATCGGCAAATTGCAGACCAGGGCTGAAAGGAGCCAAGAGATGAATAGTGATCATTTTCAACATCTTCTATGAGCAGGTTAGTGAACTATCTCCATTCCTTTGGTGTGTTTCTTTGTAACGTGGAACTCTGTTCCCCGGGCTACTTTTATTTGCCCCACTCTGTATATAAAATGCTGAGGTGTATTAAAACTCGTAAGCCTTTTCTAGGTTTGTGCCGTGTCATGTGTGGTGTTTCGCCTAGGATACCAAGCTGGCTCATCAGCGGGCTCTTGGTGTCCCCATTCTGACTCCCACAGGAGTAGCGAACTGCACGCTACCTCCTTTTATATAGAGTGCAACTGCACCACTTTACTGCGAGAACTAAAAGCTCAAGCAGCCTTAACCTCCCTATGAAGGCTTCCAAAAAGATGGTATATTGGTTTTCACGGCCAGTGAATTAAAACTCAGCAATTCTTCTAGGTTTGTGCAGTGCCATGTGTGGGGTTCGCCTAGGATACCAAGCTGGCTCATCGGCGGGCTCTTGTTGTCCCCGCCCGGATCTCCACAGGAGTAGCGAACTGCGCGCCACCTCCCTTTATATTAGGTGCAACTGCACCACTTGACTGCGAGAACTAAAATCTCAAGCAGCCTTAACCTCCTTATGAAGGCTTCCAAAAAGATGGTATATTGGTTTTCACGGCCAGTGAATTAATACTCAGCAATTCTTCTAGGTTTGTGCAGTGCCATGTGTGGGGTTTCGCCTAGGATACCAAGCTGGCTCATCGGCGGGCTCTTGTTGTCCCCGCCCGGATCCCCACAGGAGTAGCGAATTGCGCGCCACCTCCCTTTATATTAGGTGCAACTGCACCACTTGACTGCGAGAACTAAAAGCTCAAGCAGCTTTAACCTCCCTATGAAGGCTTCCAAAAAGATGGTATATTGGTTTTCACGGCCAGTGAATTAATACTCAGCAATTCTTCTAGGTTTGTGCAGTGCCATGTGTGGGGTTTCACCTAGGATACCAAGCTGGCTCATCGGCGGGCTCTTGTTGTCCCCGCCCGGATCCCCACAGGAGTAGCGAACTGCGCGCCACCTCCCTTTATATTAGGTGCAACTGCACCACTTGACTGCGAGAACTAAAAGCTCAAGCAGCCTTAACCTCCCTATGAAGGCTTCCAAAAATATGGTATATTGGTTTTCACGGCCAGTGAATTAATACTCAGCAATTCTTCTAGGTTAGTGCAGTGCCATGTGTGGGGTTTCGCCTAGGATACAAAGCTGGCTCATCGGCGGGCTCTTGTTGTCCCCGCCCGGATCCCCACAGGAGTAGCGAACTGCGCGCCACCTCCCTTTATATTAGGTGCAACTGCACCACTTGACTGCGAGAACTAAAAGCTCAAGCAGCCTTAACCTTCCTATGAAGGCTTCCAAAAAGATGGTAAATTGGCTTTCACGGCTTTCACACATGACACGGCACAAACCTAGAAGAATTGATGAGTTTTAATTCACTGGCCGTGAAAGCCAATATACCATAGTTTTGCTAAGGTGTATGTTTCACAAAACCTTGAACTCTTAAACCAGAGGGAGTTAGAAGGTTCGGTTTGTACCAAAATCTTCCAAATCGTCTCAATAGTACAGAAAAATTCTTGCATTTCTTGAAAAGACAACGGAAATATATAATTTCGATTATAATGTGCGTTTAAACAAATAAACAAGACGATAGCCCCTGGCAGAACTGTGTCACGTCCAACCCGCATAACAGTACAGCTGGGTGGGTGGTTTATACACATGGGAGATTTCACGTACCGGTCCCCTAGTATATAATCATATACGTTTATGAGCCTACTCCGGCGTTAAAATCTAACCTTATTCAAACATTTCAATAAGATATGAGCAACCAAGATTTGTGATTTTTAACTTAACATCTGCATTCTTTGGGGTTTGAAATTATTTAAAAAATTGAAAATTAAAAAGAAATTAAAATTAAAAAATAAGGAAATAAGCAATTAAAAATTAAAAATTAAAAAATAAAAATTAAAAATTGAAAATTAAAAATTAAAAATTAAAAATTAAAAATTAAAGATTAAAAATTAAAAATTAAAAATTAAAAATTAAAAATTAAAAATTAAAAATTAAAAATTAAAAATTAAAAATTAAAAATTAAGAATTAAAAATTAAAAATTAAAAATTAAAAACTGAAAGTTAAAAATTAGAAATTAAAAACTAAAATTTAGAATATAAGTATTAAAAATTAAAAATTAACTCAGCTATTATTGGGTAGGTATTGTTTGTTTGGCTAATTTTTGAGTGATTTTAACAGGAATATTCTCAAAAATGGGTCAAAGATCATTTTATTGATAAAACATGTAGCTGTTGATGATGATAATTGTTGTTTTAAGGGGCTATCATTTGAGTTATCGGCCCCTAATGGTCTGTGTGATGACAAAAAAGACAATGAGACGGAAAACATAACGAAAACTAGCGGATATTGAACATATTGACAAAAGATTGAAAAACACAAAATATAATTTAGATGGAAATTATTCAAAAAAGTAATTTAGATTGAAAATATGCACAAAATGCAGGTTAGAGTCAGAAAAAAAATTGACAAAGTGCAATTTAGAATAAAAATGCTCACAAAATGCAATTTAGATTGACAATACTTACAAAATGCAATTGAGATTCAAAATACTCACAAAATGCAATTCAGATTCAAAATACTTACAAAATGCCTAACCTACAAAATGCAATTTAGATTGAAAACACTTGCAATATGCGGTTTAGGTTGAAAATACTTACAAAATGCAATTAAAATTCAAAATACTCCCTAAAATGCCACCCCTAAATTCAAAGACTTACTAAAAAGCAATTTAGTTTGTCAATCCTTGCAAAATGCAATTGAGGTTGAAAATACCCGCAAAGTGCAATTTAGATTGATAATGCTTACAAAATGCAATTTAGATCTAAATAACTTACAAAATGTAGTGTAAATTCAAAAAATTCACAAAATGTAATTTAGATACACTGGAAGCCAATTCACAAAAACAGTGCGGGAATCTTAAAGAGAGAAGGAAATATAATGAAAAGAAAAAGAAGGCTGATCCCTAGAAGAAGGAGGGATCGGGAAAGATGAGAGAAGGGCCAATTCAGGCGGGAAAGGAAGAAACTCCCGAGGCCTCAGATACCCTAATACCATCGGGGTCGGAAGAGAACAAGAGTTGACCAAGAGAGGTCGACATGAAAGATGACGGAGAGGAGCCCGGCACAAGTAGGTTGAAGCAATGCCGGACTTAGCTGGGTTCCCGTGGTCCCAAACCCACGTCCCACTAGATGTGAGTCCCTGGGGGCGAGACAAGTAGAATATGGGAAAATCTTAAGACCTTCCTGCTAGGAAAATAGGAATTATGAAGAGACTTCTGTTACACTCTTGTGTGACTCAACGAGAAATATTAGTCAGTTAAGACCTCAGAATTCTGTGGGTCGTATTTTAATTCAATATTGGAAGACCTTTATATCGAGTTAATTAACTTGGCCTAGTCCACCTCATTGCGTAGTGGCTAGCACCCTCGGCTTCACGGTGACGCAACGTGGTGGAGAGGTTACGGAAGGCAAGGAATTCGTCCCAACATTTGCCTGGTGCTGAAAATGGGTAACCATTAAAACCATTTTCAGAACGGCTGAAGTGGGATTCGAACTTACACTCTTGACCACCATTGAAGTTACCATTCCTTCATACAACATTCAAAATCCAACGGTGTGTTCCTCGGGCTTTATTTGTCTATGCTTAGTAAAATTTCACGTGATGATACCTATCACCTTCTTGTGTCAATACGTCTTGTTTTCACTTTTGATTGACCCTGGAACTGCTTCTCGTCTATACTACAGCTATGTTGAGTCAATCGATTAATCGAATAATTTGATTTTTTGAAAAGGATTAATCAATTAATCGGCTAACCGAAGAATCGATTAATTGAATAGCAGACTCAAGATAAGAAAATATGTTTAAATGAGAGGTCATCGCTTAAGTTGAGCTACGTTTATTTTCGGAATGATGTAGCCTATAGAAATTCATAAAAGTTTATTTTTCCCTAAATATTGCGATTTCTATTAGGACTAAACTACGACACTATTTTCTTCTTCTCCTTCAAGTGCCTCGTCCTCCAAGAACATTGGCGATCAGTAGCATGATCAGCTGTTTGTCCATAGCTGTTCTAAACAGTGTCACTGTATTAAGTCCGAACCACTGGCTTAAGTTCTTTAGCCAGGATATTCGGCTGCGTACTTGACCCCTAATGCCATCAATCTTCCCGTGGATAATTAATTGCAAGAGGTGGTATTTGTTGTTGCGCATGAACTGACCAAAGTATTCTAGTTTTCTCCTTTTGATCATACTGAGAATTTCCAAGTCTTTGTTCATACGCCGCAGTACTTCCACATTTGTGACTTTAGCTGTCCATGATATCCTTAAAATCCTGCGATACGTCCACATTTCAAATGCTGTCAGTTTCTTGCTTAAAACCTCGGTAAGTGTCCATGATTCAACTCCATACAGCAGGACACTAAAAACGTAACATCGAAGCAGTCGGGCGCGTAATGACAGACTTAAATCACGACTGGTCAAAACTTTTCTCATTTTCATGAAAGAACTTCTGGTCTGCTCAATTCTATAGCGAATTTCTTGACTTAAGTCCCAGTTATCACTGATTTGACATCCTAAATATTTATATGATGAAACCCTTTCAATTCTTTCATTACCAAGTGTAAGAATGCACTACCAAACAGTAATTCAACCAGAGTGTCTGTATGCTTCGGAATGCCTAGGACTAACAACTAAAAAAGACATTGAAGACATTTAAAAAAAGGAACGAGAAATTTTAAGAAAAGAATGTGCTGACACATACCGATTAAGTAGTGACAAAGGAGTATATAAAACATGCAGCAGAATCTCAGATACCATACGAAAACGAAGGGTTAAATTCTTTGGACATGTTTCAAGAATACCTGACGACAGACTCACTAAGAAAATGTTTAACCACTTCAACAAGCCAACTCATATGAAAATGGTTTGCTAACACAAAGAAGGATCTACAAGAAATGTACATCACTGATCAAGACATCCGCAACAGAACCACTTTCAGAAATAAGATACACACATTTGAGGGGTTCCTAGAGCCAGAAACAGCGACCAAGAAGAAATAACATTGGACAGCTGAAAAGAAAGAAGCTGTGAACAAGAGAATGAAGGAATACTGGCGCCAAAGACAACTGAAGTCATAAAGCGTTATTTATGTGGTCCTTAGTTGGACAAAATCGATTATGATGTTTTTTTTTTGTCGTGTGGCCTCCTTAGAGGCCGAGTGCAGGTCTTTCTAGTTGACTCACGTGGGCAACCTGCGCGTCTGGATGAGAGATGGAATGGATGAGGATGAACGAAACTGGGAAAGGATGTGGAAGGAAGCGGCCGTGGCCAATCAGAAGGTACCGTCCCAGCATTTACCTGGTGTTAAAAATGGGAAACCACGGAAAACCAATTCAAGGATGGCCGACGGTGAGGCTCGAACCCATGCGTCTACCGAGTCGGCAGAGAGCTTGGCCCCATGACCTAACGCTGTGCTGTACTTTAGCCAGCGTAGCCACTGCTGTCGGTTGATTATGATGATTACAGTGTACAAGTGTCCTTCCTTGTTTATGTTAACAATAACCAAATAATAGTCAGTGACAGTGGAAGGAGAAACATTAATCAAATTGGGAAGGGTACGAATAATAATAATAATAATAATAATAAAGACTTTTCAGGAAACATTTTGAATTCTTGTTCAATATTTACAATTTAGGACAGGACCTTTTTTGTTTCAGCATAGTTTTCACATAGAAGGTACATTATTTGAAAATATATGATACAATATGTCGCCTCCGTAGCGTAGCGGTCAACATGGTTAGCTGCCACCCCGGAGGTCCTGGGTTCGATTTCCGGCTCTGCCACAGTGGTATGAGGACAGGAAAGGGGTCTACTCAGCCTTGGGTGGCCCAAATGAGTAGAGGGGTTTTGATCCCACACCAGCCATCATCGAAGTGGTTTTCCGTGGTTTCCCACTTCGTCTCCGGCCAAATGCCGGGATGATCCCTACTATAAGGCCACGACCGCCTCGTTCCCTCTTCCTTGTCTATCCATCCAATCTTCCCCACCCTTCCCGTCCCTCATGAGGGCCCTGTTCTCTTTGCAGGTGAGGCCGCCTGGGTGACGTGCTGATCAAACCTCCCCAGTTGTACCCACAACAACCAGATGTTCCAAGCTCCAGGACACTGCCCGTAGAGGCGGTAGTGGTGAGTTCCCTCGCTGAGTCCGTGGGAACCACCAAACTAGAGGGTAAATCGACTAAAACAAGTAGTTCCGTGAAGAACTATACAGCCTATTTTCATATATCCTACTTATGTTAATTGCCGCTATCAACATACACAATTTCAGTTTGATTGCTGTAATAGATTCGTAGATATTGAGAACCCATTAAATATTTCGGATGGTGGCCATGTTGGATTTTATATATGTAGGTCCTAGAGTTATGTACTGTTACATGCAGATTATTGTGAACGTGTAGTATTCAATCTTCAATCGCATAATTAGGACACAAGAAAAAACAAGGAGATTTTAAAATTTTTCACAGCTGCCATCTTGAGATTATGGAAACAATTGAAATAAATTAGATGCCAGTGGATTAACATTCGTATAACGATTTACTGTACCAAGTTTCACTGCACGCGGATGGTTGAATTGCGAGAAACGTCCATGTGAATATTTATAATTCGCGTCACCGCCATGTTGGATTTGCGATCACCAGGTTATTTAAAGTCCTATAGGTGAACTTAAGTTCATAGCCCCTATGCACATTAAAAAATGCAGTTTGATTGCTAAAATAGATTCGTAGATATTCAGTATCGTCTAAATATTTCGGATGGTCGCCATGTTGGATTGATAAATGTATAGGCCATAGAGTAATGTACCATTAAAGGAAAACTATTGCGTAGGTTCATTATTCAAACTTTCACTTCGATCGCATGAATACATCACAATAAATAAAATCTTAATTTTAAAATTCGCACTGCCGCCATCTTGAGGTTATGTAAACAATTGAACTAAATTAGATACCAGTGGATTACAATGTGTATAAATATTTCCTGTGCCAGGTTTCAGCGCGCTTGGAACATTAAATCGCGAGAAAGGTCTATTTAAAATTTTCAAATTCGCTTGGCCGCCATGTTAGTTTTGTAGTTAACCGGTTTTGGAAAGTCTTATAGATGTACTTCCAGTAGTGCCCTTTATCTCCGTACAAAATTTCAGGGTTTTACCGCTAATAGTTTCAGAGATATAGAATGCCGGTGAAATATTTTGCACATCCGCCATCTTGTGATTATGTAAACAATTGAACGAAGTTAGATTACGGTGCATTACAATGTATATAAACATATACTGTACCAAGTTTCATTGCGTTTGGTTGGTCAAATCGCGAGAAACGACTATTTCAAAGTCGCAAATTCGCTTGGCCGCCATGTTGGTTTTGTAGTTACCAGGTTTTCAAAAGTCACATAAGTGAACTTATAGTAGTTCCCTCTATCACCATAGAAAATGTCAGGGTAATATCCGTAATAGTTTCGGAGATATTGAATGCTGGTGAAATATTTCGCACAGCCGCCATGTTGGATTGGTGAGTCGTAACAAAATTTGAAGGGCACGGTCGAGGTCGCCGGGAATAGTGCTATGAACTTTCTGAGTTTCATTGAAATCGCTCCAGCCGTTTAGATTTTATTAGGGGGGACACACACACGAATCACACACACACGGACAAAAGGTGATCTCATAAGCCAATTTTTTCAAAATTGAAAATAGGCTAAAAAAAGATACAATATTATATTTTAATTAAATGAATATTTTGCTTCTGTGAGAGCGCAGAGAAAGGAGCGACGTACATCGGTTAATTAACAAAACAATTTATCATTTTTTCGACCAACCGATTAATCGTTATTTGTAACAAAAGATCGATTTTTCTGTTTTTGAAATTAAAACCGAGAGTTTGGAAATTGTTGAAAGGAATATGGGAAAGTCTCAAGACCGTCCTCCTAGTAAAATAGGAAATATGATGAGACTTCTGTTACACTGTTGTATGCCACAAGCTACTTTATAGCTTTCATATTTCTTTACAGAATATTCCAAACTGTAGTCATTACAACAATATGGGTTATCAGACACACACACACAACCACATTGGGCAGATGCCAAAAATGCCCTAATGCCCTAATTCTGTAGCTACAATTAACATTATTATTGATAAAAGTTCTAAGCTCTCGTTTGAGTTTTATGAGCATCCCCTTCCCTCGCCAGTGAAGCGTCCCACACGGTTCGTGCTACTAAATCACCTGTTCTCCGTCAATACAGACCTGACCTCATACTGGTAACTGTTGCGTCATCCACAGAGACGCCGTGTCGACTAGTTCACTAAAGATGAACTTGACCTTGTAGTTGGGCGTGGTGAGGTGTCACCAGGAGGAAGGTGTTGAAACGGAGATCACCAAACTCCTATATACTGCAAGTGAGCAGTCCAACTTTGTATGATATTACAGCTTCTTCACACGCAAGATCCCCCAGGGGTTCAAATCTAGTGGGACGGGGGTTGGCGACCATGGGGTCCCAGTTAAGTCCGACATTGCTTCCACTTACTTATGCCGGGCTCCTCTCCGTCTTATTTCCTGTCGACGTCTCTTGGTCAACTCTTGTTCTCTTCCGACCCGGACGGTATTAGAGTATCTGAGGCCTAGGGAGTCTCTTCCTTTCCCGCCTTAATTGGTTCTTGTCTCATCTTTCCTGATACCCTCCTTCTGCGAGGGGTCAGCCTTCTATTTCTTTTCATGTTATCTCCTGCCTTCTGCAGGGTGTATGTAGCCCCATCACTTCAGGTGCACCCTAAGGGACTCACGGCTGGTGAGTTCGGGAGTTGGCGATAACGGGGGATTCCTGAGATGAGTTCGTTTTTTCCCCTTTTACCACTCACTTTGGGGAGGACCCTCTCCTCTTTGCCTTTCCGATCTGCCTTTCATGGCTCTCCTTACTTCCAAGTCTCTCAATCCTCATTCTTCCAGGGCATTAATTTTCTTCCTGTCCTTTATTTGCCTTATCCTTTCGTCTATTTGTTTACCATTTCTTCTTCTAGTATGTAAGTCTGTAGTTAGTATTAGTTATAATTTTCATTCTCATCTCATCTTTCACTATCACCCTAACCATTAGGGGCCGATAACCTTGATGTTAGGCCCCTTAAAACGAAAAAGTGACAGTCATTCTGAAAGACTAGACTTTGTATCATTTTAAATGCTACAAATGCTGAAAAATGCTAGAAAGGCTGAAGGCTACTCGCTTCGCTCGAAGCCAAAGACTCTTAACATGTTAGAAAATTATCTGCATAATACTTATCTTGCTTTATAATACTTTACCTTGTTTCAAATTACTCGCGAACGGCAAGTGCAAACCAAGGGCAAAGCAAGTTCAAGCGCGCGGGATGCCGTCACGCTCACCAGAGCGCGCGGGGACGTGCCCCTACCGTCCAGTCTAAAAACACTTATAGTGGGCGATGTATTGAAGATAGAGAAATGCTCTCGCGGACTTTTTTGTAGAACGTTTCATGCTGACCAATTCTTACGCTCAGAGTATATTGTATTTTTAACGGTTTTCCCAGCGTAAGCTTAAGAAGCGCACCGACGCCAAGTTTGTTTTCGTCTTTTTCCCTGAAATCGTTACTGCTTGGCTTCCTTTGATCATACATAAATTATTTTCTAAAGAATCTTTCCTCGAGATATCCTTTACAGAATGGTGAAAACCGTATCAAAATCCATCCAGTGGTTCTCGAGATTTCCCGTGACATCCAAGAATCGGGGATTTTTGTCTTATACTAACGAAGTAGAGATTGTCGGGGAACACATGCACCAAGCGGTACTATGACGTCACACACCTTAGTGCATCTGAGTACATTTCGTCCCGTCACCGTAACATAACGCCAGACCCCAGCGTAACGACGAAGTCGACAAGATCATTTAAAATGATAACAATTATCATAATCATCATCACACGCAAGAGAAGAACATCTTTAGAGCAATCATGAAAGCACATGGGGCAGGGCAGTAAGATGTCCTAAGCCCCTAATAGCAATAACACATGGGGCAGGGCAGTAAGATGTCCTAAGCCCCTAATAGCAATAACAAGCCACATTGTTAGAGGCAATTTGGTTTAGGCGTCCATTTCAGGTTTTTGAATCTTGTCTTTCCTCGCCAATAAAGCATCCCGCGTGGTCTGTCCATTGTTGCTCACGACCGTAGGTTTCACCTCAAAGTACCCTATACGCGACCCCTGGGTGGTGCTAAGCGAGCAACAGCGAACAGGCGACCGGACACACTCTCTCCCGGTCAAGATACAGTGAGATTCTTTTGGTGGAGCGGGACAGGCGGCCGGCTGCCTTCCGCCAGCCAACCAAGCTCGGGCCGCGGGGTTGCGCGAGACGGAGGCGAGATAACCAGGGCCATTACAGACCATTAAGTCACTAATGGGAATCTGGATGACCTCAAGTCACCAGTTAAAGGTTAGAACAAATCTTTTCACATAAGATACTAAAAATGTTCACCTTCAGCTGACAGACAGACATCGTTACATTATGTCGCTACTCCTGCAACCCCCTCCTCCTCCCTCCTCCTGCGTGTTTACTGTAATTAATCAAAGCACGGTCCTAAGCCCGTTTGTTGTTCAATTGTGGGTTAATTTAACATTCAAAGTGTACAGAAAAATTACCTGATCTCTAGTGGAGCTGGAGAACAATATACGGCAGCAGATCTCCCTCACAACAGAAGGGAACCACAAAGTGTAAACGCTAATTTATTTACACGGTACAACGCCTGTCTGTCAACTGAAGGAGAACATTTCCAGCCTCTTCTGTGAAAAGGTAAGTTCTTTAATCATGATTTGCTGGTGAATTTGCCATTACTTAATGTATTTTGTTACGGTTTCTACCTGCGCATAATCCGCGGTGCAAGCTCGGTTGGCTGGCGGAAGGTGCGCGCGCCCGGCAGCCGGTTGCCCGTACCGCTCCAGGAAAAGAATCACAATAATGAACATGGAATATAACCAAAGAGCCTCCAGTTACAACGCCGTCAGAACTTCATCAATTTAAAAAGCTGCTTCTGTTTGTCCTTTTAAAGCAGCAACACGCCAAAACTTCAAGTTAGAGGTTACACTTATTGGAGTGCCCTTGTGTGAATTAATGTTATTTAAATATACATTTAAAATGCGTAAAACCAAATTATTCGCATAACGTGGAATACTTTGTCAGTTGTTGAAAAAGGGGAAATTCAAAAGTGATGTTTGCAGGGATATGCTATTTTGTATACTATTTATTCTGTGTAAAATTACATATTGTATCTGTAAAGCCACACGCTAAATAAAATAAGTGGTCCTAAATCACCTGTTCCTACAAGGAAACTCTGATAGTGTCTACCCCAGTGGCAGGTCGTTTGTTTCGTAAAGGGCGGTTCACAGCACGTATTAATTATCCCAACAATGTTAAGCTCGTTTATTGTTTAAATGACATTCTTTGAGGCCAATATTTCAGATGTTTAATACCAGAGCAGTGTAGGCCCATCACCATTGCGTGCCCTTGTACTAAAACCGCCCCTGATCTACCACTGGTAAGAATATATTTCAACGGATGACAGCACAAGCGAAGCTGAATTTATTTATTTATTTATTTATTTTTGTATCGAAGGGGAGCTCCGATCTGCGATCTGAAAACTGCTATGCACTCTGTGTAGTAGCAGAATTGATATTAATTCATTGCTTACTTTTTAATTTCAAAAACAGAAAAGTTGCTGTTTGTTTTTCAAATATCTGATTAAAATTCGAAAGAAAACGGGTAATACGAAAGTTGAGTTTTACTCACTGATTCCAAAGCCACATCGAAAACCTAAATCGGTTGAATAGAACCGACGGGATCACTTCGGGAAGTTTGTGAATAAATCTGTTACTGTATTTGCAACAAGGCGCGGCAGTGGAACAAGGTCATGGAGAGCGGGTTGGTGGAGAGTTGGGGGGAGGTGAGTGGAGCTAGAGTGATTTGAGAGAGCGACAACCTTGCCAGACGGTATGGAATTCCCGATCATCTTGTCCAATATTGCGATTGACTGTGCTGGTTAGTTCTGAATTAATGTCAAGGTTTGGATATTTCTGAGTGATCCTTTGATATTTTACCAGTTCCTAGTTACGACTTCTTGTTTTTAGTTCATCGATCTCATTAATTACTTATTACTTAATTTATTTTACCTGCAACAGTATTATTTTTTAATGCCCGATAGGTGTTCTATTTTCGGGACTTTATTTTTGGACAGTATTTCTGGTAGAATAGATGTTTTCTTTTAGTCAATTTTACCCTCCAGGTTGGTGGTTCCCACGGACTCAGCGAGGGAACTCACCACTACCGCCTTTCCAGGCAGTGTCCTAGAGCTGGGAACCCTTGGTCGGATTGGATACAACTGGGGAGATGTGATCAACACTTCACCCAGGCGGTCTCACCTGCAAAGCGAACAGGGGCCTCATGAGGGATGGGATGGGAAAGGAAGATTGGGATGGATATGCAAGGAAGAGGGAAGGAGGAGGCCGTGGCCTTACAGTAGGTACCACCCCGGCATTTGCCCGAAGACGAAGTGGGAAACCACGGAAAACCACTTCTAGAATGGCTGAGGTGGGAATCAACCCCCTCTACTCATTTGTACTACCCAAGGATGAGTAGACCCCGTTCCAGTCCTCATACCACTTTTCAAATTTCGTGTCAGAGCCGGGAATCGAACCCAGGACCTCCGGGGCGGCAGCGAACCATGCCGAACCATGCTGACCGCTACGCTAGGCTACGACTGGTGGAGAGCATTACGGTCATCACGCGGAGTTATATTTTCGTTTTTGTTGAAAAATGGCGCCACCACCAAAATCGATTCAAGGGCATTCCACTAAATCCCAGAGGAGATTGCGAGGGACTAAGTACCAAGGGGGAAAAAAACACCTCTTCACACCCGTACGGTAAGTTTTTTTTCCTAGTTTATATTTGAAATTATATAATTCTTTACGCTTGCATTAGAGAATCTGTAATGCTCTGAGCAGTAATGATTTCACTTATATTTTACCTGTAGCCTACAAGTTGGATGACTAAACGTCACCCCGAAATCTGCAGGCTACATGGCTGAACAGCGCAGTGGTTGCTTGGTAGGCCTAGGCCCTTCATGGGCTGTCGCTCCAAGGGTGTAGTTTGATTTTTACTTCTAATACATAAGTGTAGGAGTACAAAATCACGAACTATTCAGTGTCAACTTTTTCAGAGGAGCAAGTTCAACATCAAATGAAAACAATGCGTTGTGTGAAAAAAAAAGGCGTAGCGAATGTGAAAATGGAAAATTGGTTTCCGGAAATACTGGATTGGATTGGGATCCATAAAGACTGCAAACAGTACTTTTGAACTACCAGCGGGCAAGGAGAAGACAAACAGCTAACTGCAACCAAACTTATGCGTTATTGCTTGCAGCCCCTAATTGCAAAAAGTTCCCAGCTAGTATCAAACACCATCAGCAATGCTGCCGAAAATTATGTGTCCCTTGTTGCAAAATTCACGGTAGGTAAGCATATCAATCGAGGAAAACGAGGTTCCTTCACTCATAGAACCAAAGCTGCCGGACTGGTCTTTCAGTTTGGGCCATCCTGGCACTATAAAACAATGAAATCTGTTTAGAAAAAAAAATGCCACAATAGAGAAGGACACTGCACTCAGCAGAAAGAGAAGAAGAGCAGCTTTCGAAAAGGTTTATTTGCGTCACGAGAAGGGAAAAGAATGTCCCGACAACAGTGTAATGAAATGAAACGCACTGTCTCACGTGATTAAAGAAACCGATCAATGCAGTTGGATTTCGATGAGGTACTGTTGAGAGAGTTTAGTGATGAGAAGATCAACAAACTAATGGTTAGTGAAGGCCATATACAAAAACTGGAAAAGGAAACAAGCGGTCAAAGAGAAAATGAAAAGTGGCACACAGTTAGAAAGGACAGACTTACGGCATCCAATTTTGGATATGTATGCAAGATGAAACCTACTTAGAAATGGGCTCCATTAGCAAAAAACATTCAGTTTGGCAAATTTCACTCAAAAGCAATGCAGTATGACAGTGGTAATGAGCGAATTGCAAAACGAAATTTAGAGGAGAAATCGGCAGAAAAGTCGAAGAATGTGGTATTTTCGTACATAAAACTTATGGGTTTTCAGGTGCCTCCCCAGACGGATTAATAGGAGACGACGCTGTAGTCGAAGTCATGTGCCCTTATTCTGCACGGAATATGACCATACTGGAAGCCTGCAAAAAAGCTAAAGGGATTTTGTTTGGCAGAAAGTAAGCGAAATATAAAGCCGGAGAATGTCAAGAACAGTGCCTTTCAGAAGAGAACAGATTGATAACTCTCTAACACTCACATGGTTTTTATTTCCACAACCAGGGCCAGTTGGAAATAACATAGCGGGAAATATGTTATTTTGTGGTATGGACGCCTAAGGACATTTACATAGAAACAATAAAGAGGGACGAAAAGTTCCGGAGACAAAAAATGCTTATGTAACTGACATGCTGCTGCGAGAAAATCTTGTTGGCTGAGATCATTGATCCCAGGATGACCAGATCAATGGATATAAGAGAACCTGATGTGAAGTAAAATACTGAGTCTGTGTAAAATATGAAACGCTATCTTTGATATGGAAAAAATTGAAGCATTGATTTCAAGAACAGAAAATAATTAGGTATAATATTTTTGTTTGTTTATAGTACGCAGTACCAGTGCCTGTGCTAACAATAGGCAGATGAGAATATCTTAGGAACTTTAATTCTATTATGTACATAATAATTTTGCTCTTGTTATGGATTTTCATAATTTGTTTATTGTAATAAAATGTCCTACATAAATGAACTTTTATTATTACCTATCATTTATCGCAACAAAGCGCTTAACGATAAGTTTCGAAATAAATGAAGGTAAATTTGAAAGCATCAACGCTTATAGCAGCTTATCTACACCTAATGTACTGCACCAACACCATTGCACTTATACAGAGGCATAATATTTCATGATGATAACTGTTTAAAGGGGCCTAAGAAATCTTTTTGCATTAATTACCCCCCGTGACTGCAATTTATAAACAGCGCAAGATACAACTATTTTCGCAATTCTGCACCAGAATACTGGTAGGGGTGACGTGATGCAGCCCGAACTGCCCGTCAACAACAGACTTATTAAAATACTCTTACAGTTACACTACTACGGACATGAATGGTTCTAGGGCCTTAATACGTGGTTTTCAAGGTCATTTTGTCTGTTATTCTAAAGGTAGGGACTGGGGAGCGTTGTCCAAAATATCAAGTGGACTGTTTTACCAGCAGGGTTTCAAAGTGTATGTAAAATTTGGTGCAATTAGGAGAAACGGTGTTGATTTGTGATAAAGGGCCTAAATGCAAGGAATGGAGTGGTCTGTCCAGAATTTAAAGTGGACAGTGTCACCCGCAGGGTTCCAAAGGGTAAGTATACAAAATGTGGTTCAGATCGGTGAAACGGTGTAGATTTGTGCCAAAGGGCCTAAATGCAAGGAATGGAGTGGTCTGTCCGAAATTTCATGTAAACAGTGTTACTCGCGGGGTTCCAAAGGGTAAGTAAACAACTTTTGGTTCAGATTGGTGAAAGGTTGTGGATTTGTGCCAAAGGGCCTAAATGCATGGAATGGACTGGTCTGTCATAAATTTCATGTAGGCAGTGTTACTCGCAGGGTTCCAAAGGGTAAGTATACACATTTTGGTTCAGATCGGTGAAACGGTGTAGATTTGTGCCAAAGGGCCTAAATGCAGGGAATGGAGTGGTCTGTTCGAAACTTCATGCAGACTGTGTTACTCGCTGGGTTCCAAAGGGTAAGTATACAAATTTTGGTTCTGATCGGTGAAACGGTGTAGTTTTGTGCCAAAGGGCCTAAATGCAAGGAATGGAGTGGTCTGTCCGAAATTTCATGCAAACAGTGTTACTCGCAGGGTTCCAAAGGGTAAGTATACAAATTTTGGTTCAGATCGGGGAAAAGGTGTAACTTTGAACCAAAGGGCCTAAATGCAGGGAATGGACTGGTCTGTCATAAATTTCACGCAGACAGTGTTACTATCAGGGTTCCAACGGGTAAGTATACACATTTTGGTTCAGATTGGTGAAAGGTTGTAGATTTGTGCCAAAGGGCCTAAATGCATGGAATGGACTGGTCTGTCATAAATTTCATGTAAACAGTGTTACCCGCAGGGTTCCAAAGAGTAAGTATACAAATTTTGGTTCAGTTCGGTGAAACGGTGTACGTATCACTAACCATAACGCCAGCGCATGCGGATAGAGCTGTTCGGGAGCACATGTTCTACCGACTTACTGAACAAAAATGAATCTTGAAGGTTTCCTGAGAGGTGTAGCCTAATGCTACATAGCCTAAGCTATTCCTCTTGAATCAGGCTATCATATAAAAAATAATTTTTCGAATCGGACTGGTAGTTCCAGAGATTAGAGTGCTTAAACACATAAACACACTAACACACCAACACACAAACTCTTCAGCTTTAGGCTGGTTGCGTGGCTCAGGGGTAACGTTCTCGCTTGCTGGGCCCACGGTTGCAGGTTCGTATCCTGGCGCAGTCAGCTGGCATTTGAGGGTGCGCAAATGCGAGGGAGCCGTGTCAGTAGATTTACTGGCACGTTAAAGATCCCCTTCGGGGCAAAATTCCCGCACCCCGGCGTCTCTAAAAGCCAGAGTAGTTAAAAGGGACGTAAAATCAATAACATTATTATTATTCAGATTTATTATATTAGTATATTAGCTGGCTCCAATGATTAGAATATTTCACGTTTTGTGGTTTTGTTTGTTATGTGTAGAAGACGATACCTAGATTTGGACGTTCGCATCGGATGGTTTTTAGAATAGATATTCCCAATAAACCTGAACATGAACACATCTTGTCCATCTTTCTTCCAAAATATTAAGAACGTGCTAACTACAAACCAGTCATATCTTTCTATACAGTATTCAATTTCGCATCGAGTGAAACCAGTAATTGATCTGTGCGGTAAGAATTATGCCCTAAAAAGTATTACTAATGTCGGAACAATATGTTTTTTGTTCGGGAGTTTATCCTCAAATAACTCTAAAACTGTTACCTAGAAGGGAATCCAACGCTGTCAGCATCTATCCTGAGTGTGTTTTCACCGCTTTTTCCACAATCCCTCCAGGTAAAAGCCGAGTTAGTACCGTACGTGAAGTTTCACGGCACCTGTCCCATCCCCGACTCTAATACAGTTACACACATAATCAACTACACGGGACTGATGATGATAATAATAATAATAACGTTATTGGTTTTACGTCCCTTTTAACTACTCCGGCATTTAGAGACGCCGGCGTGCCTGAATTTTGCCCCGAAGGGGACCTTTAACGTGCCAGTAAATCTAATGGCATGGCTCCCTCGCATTCGCGCACCCTCAAATGCCAACTGGATGCACCAGGATTCGATCCTGCAACCTTGGGCACAGCAAGTGAGAACGTTACCACTGAGTCACGCAGCCAGCCAAAGGTACTGATGACCAAGAAATCCCAAGCCCCCACAATGTATTATTATCAACAAGAATGTTAGAGGAAGTAAGAAAGGCATCTGTACGAACACATTGTGTCAAAGTTACATATTGTGACACTACTACAGTATAATTTTATTGCTCAGATATTTTCCACGCCTAGGCACTTGTACACGTAACTTCTCGAACTATAATATTTGTGACACGAGGAAGACAACTCCTTCCTGTCGTCAAATTGTTCCCTTCTCCCTCCGCCCTGTCAGCGTGTTCATCATTTTCCTTGCGCAAGAGATCTTGTGGAGCCGCGCCGCCTACCACCCTTTTCAAAACAATTCCCGAACTAATGCTGTCGATTCCATTCACCCAATTTTAATTCTGAAAAATGCATTGGAAACAGGAAATAAATCTCCATTTTCGTATTACCAGATTTTTTTCATATTTTAAGCCGAGATATAAACAAGTAGTTCCGTGAAGAACTATACAGCCTATTTTCATATATCCTACTCATCCTGCCTCTATCTACATACAAAATATCAGTTTAATTGCTGTAACAGATTCGTAGATATTGAGAACCGTCTAAATATTTCAGATGGTCGCCAGGTTGGATTATTATTTTTGTACTATTACATTAAGATTATTGTGTACGTGTGGTATTCAAACTTCATTCGCATGATTAGAACACAAGAAGTAAAAACGAGATTTTAAAATTACGCACAGCAGCCATCTTGTGATTATGCAAACAATTGAAATAAATGAGATGCCAGTGGATCAACATTTGTATAAGCATTTAACGTGCAACGTTTCACGCCACTCGGATAGTTAATTCGCGAGAAACGTCCATTTAAATATTTATACTTCGCGTCGCCGCCATGTTGGATTTGTGCTCACCAGGTTACTGAAAGTCCTATAGGTGAACATATGTTCATAGTCTCTATGAACATTAAAGAATTCAGTTTGGTTGCTGTAAAAGATTCATAGATATTGAGAACCGTCTAAATATTTCGGAAGCTCGCAATTTTGGATTGTTATATGTATAGGCCATAGAGTTATGTACCATTCAAGGACAATTATTGCCTAGGTTCATTATTCAAACTTTCACTTCGATCGCATGATTACGACACAAGAAATAAAAACTTAATTATAAAATTACGCACAGCCGCCATCTTGAGGTTATGTAAACAATTGAATTAAATTAGATGGCAGGGCATTATAAACTGCAAAATCATTTACTGTACCACATTTCACAGCGCTCAGAGAGTAAAATCACGAGAAAAGTCTATTAAAATATTTCAAATTCGTTTGGTCGGCATGTTCGTTTTGTATTTTACAGGTTTATGAAATATACATAGGTAAACTTGTATCAGTACCCTTTATCACCGTACAAAATTGCAGTGTGATATCTGTAATAGTTTCGGAGATATAGAATGTCAGTGAAATATTTCGCACAGCCGCCATTTTGAGGTTATGTAAACAATTGAACTAAATTAGACTCCAGTGCATTGCAATGTGTATAAACAATTGCTGTACCAAGTTTCATTACGTTTGGATAGTTAAATCGCGAGAAAAGTCTATTTAAAAGTCTCAACTTCGCTTGGCCGCCATGTTGGTTCTGTAGTCACCAGGTTTTTGAAAGTCTCATAGGTGAACATCTAGTAGTGCCCTTTATCACAGTACACAATTTCAGGGCGATATCGGTAATAGTTTCGGAGATATTGAATGCTAGTGAAATATTTCGCACAGCCGCCATGTTGGATTGGTGAGACGTAACAAAATTTGAAGGGCACGGTCGAGGTCGCCGGGAATAGCGCTATGAACTTACCGAGTTTCATTGAAATCGCTCCAGCCGTTTAGATTTTATTAGGGCGGGGGACACACACACACCTCACACACACACACACACACACACACACACACACACGGACAAAAGGTGATCTCATAAGCCTATTTTTTCAAAATTGAAAATAGGCAAAAACTGTTAGTAACTTTTTTGTTTTTCACATTTTGGAAAATGCATCGAATTAATATCAATTCAATTGCAGTCTAGTATACATAGCGGTTTTCAGATCGCAAATACGAGCTTTCGTTCAAGAGAAAAATGAAAAAAGAAATTGTCTCACTTTGGTGCTGCTACGTGGTGTCAGAATTACAAACTAAAAAAACGGGACATTTAGCCTTAATTGGCAGAAGATATTCATGGAAGGTCAAGAAAGGATAGAATAAGGAATGCTTACAACAGAGGAGCAGTGAAAGAGGGGCCCATATGAAAGAGGATTCCAAGAGAGTAGGCTCCGATGGTACTGAGATGAGAGGACGACTACGTAGGGAAAATAGTAGGAAATCTGAAAATTGAGGAATCAAGGAGAAGAGAAAGCCCAACGAGTAGTTCCGTGACGATCTAAAGAGCCAACTTTTCTTAAAATTATAGAGACCATATATCAACAGTTGGCAGATCTGGCGACTCTAAATATATTCTTAGTTCCATATCTTAAGGTACACAATGCACATACAAAATTTGGTTGAAATCCAACATATAGTATGGAGGTTACATGCATTTAAAGATTAGACCTATCAGCAGTCATAGAATCATGTTGGCAACACTGTCATGTATGGACTCCTGTAAATTAGTCTGATGTAATATCATCTGTATGTGTGCCAATTTTGGAATAATTCCCATGCACATCTTTCGAGATATCGATCATAGACCTCAACATTCAATTGCGATTTTTCAAAGTTTAAATTATACGACAATCAGTACTTACTCAAGGACAGTGTGCTGACAGCTGCCTTCCATTTACACGCACTGATTCCCTGTTCCGCGCCGTTCAATCGCATTGTTCATTTTTGCCATTTTTTTTGAACCACCCTCAAGAGTATTTTATGCCAGTTACAATCCAAAATGGGGTATAAGTGGGCCGTTCCTACTTGACTGGTGTATGTTACATGCGCAGTGGTGTCTCCACGCACAGTGAGTCTTCATATCTTTGTGAGCAATGTAAATAAAGTGTGCAATATGTCCTATGCTCATATTCAGTAGTCTCAGTGTCCTATTCGGGCTTTAAGAAGAATTATCACGCGTTTACGACCGGCCACGATTAACCGGCCCATGTATAGGCGCTACCAGAGTTCCCTTGTCAGTAAAAACAAACCTGACCTCATACTGGTATATTTTCCTTCAACTACAGTTGTTGTTATTGATTCTTTAGGGGCTTTGCGACATCGTGGTCAAGTAGTCCCGTGTACTTGGATGTATGTAGAATTTGTCTGATAATCTGTGTCACTGTGATGTCTGTTCAATAATAACCCCTGACACTACAGCCCATGAAGGGCCTAGGCCTACCAAGCGGCCGCTGCCCAGCCATTTGGCCTGCAGATAATGGGGTGATCAGCGCATCGGTTCCCCTCGGCCGTTAATCTTGGTTTTCGTGATCGGAGCGCTGCCTCACTGTCAGACAGCTACTCAATTGTCCTCACGAGTCTGAGTGCACCCCGTTCCAGCCCTCACGACAGTTTCTAAAATCCCTGACGGTGCCGGGAATCGAACCCGGGGTCTCCAGGTTATAGACAGGCGCGCTACGCCAGTACCATGGGGCCGGCGATGTCTGTACTAGTGTGTGTATTAATAATAGAGGTAGGATTTAGAGAGGAAGCGACTGATGCCTGAAGTACGGTACCATCCCGGTATTTGCCTGGAGTACAAGTGTGAAACCACGGTAATCCACTTCCAGGATGACTGAGGAAGGAATAGAAAACGCCTCTTCTCAGTTTTGCCTCAAGAGGCTGAGTGTACCCCGTTCCAGCCCTCACAGCAGAATTAAATTTCTTGGCAGAGCCAGGAATCAAACCTGGGCCTCCCCTGTTTCATGTTTACTAGAAACATTAAAGCCAATTTTCATTGCATCAATTAATAGGATGGCCAATGCCAATGCACCCTATTAGATTGGGTGGGATATAATAATTAATTACCTACTGTCTTAACATTAATTAAAATGCTCCGTCAACCAATACAAATTGTATTCAAATTAGTACATGATTCGGACCAACAATGGGACCTTGTTCAGCTAATCGGCCGGAGTTGAAAAATATTAAGTCATTTTTCATTACCGGTACTTTTCAGGAGACAGATAAAACGTCATTGACAGAACAGAACTTTAGAAACACACTATGTTAGTCACCTATGTTGTCAAGCAACTATTCAGGTTATATTTGTATTGGAGAAATGAAAATCCACAGCCTGCTTCCAGTTTCCGACCGTGTCAGGAATGGAATGAATGAAGCCCCCAACTAGCGGCGAGGATATGAACTGTGCCGGCTGCCGAAGCCTGTCGCACTCCTCTGGGGCAATGATTAAAGAATGACAGATGAAATGAAGAGAGAGTGGAGAGTGTTGCTGGAATGAATTGTTGACAGGGAAAACCGGAGTACCCAGAGAAAAACCTGTCTGCCTCCGTTTTGTCCAGCACAAATCTCACATGGAGTGACCGGGATTTGAACCACGGACCCAGCGGTGAGAGGCCGGCGTGCTGCCGCCTAACCCACGGAGGCTCTGTATTGGAGAAATATTATTTTTAATTTAATAAAAATATTTTTTAAATCAATTTTCCAAACGTGACTTAATGCCTGTCAGGTCCGTGGTCAGTTTAGTGCCGCATGAGGCCATCCTGAATGAATATTTCAAATAATGTTTTTAAATGGATTTTTAACATAAAAACTTCTAAACTCTGTACAAATATAATTTACAATAGCACTGTGACACGCGGGAATCTTGCAATGCGGCCAACATTAAGTACGGAATACGGCGCTGAAAGGCAGCTTTTGTCCTCTGATCGTACTACATGTAGCAATGGTTTCTAGCTTAAACAGAAGGCTGACTTAATTCTTTCCTATGCCGTTCCAAGGCCCTTGGGTCAATACTTCACAATACTATTTTTCTTAAATGCCCATTTTCGACATAACTCTTTTCAGCTCCGATTCAATTAATGCTTGTTGTTGTTGTTGTTGTTGTTGTTGTTGTTTGAGTCTTCAGTCTTTTGACTGTTGTGATGCAGCCCTCCGTGCCTCCCTGTCCTGAGCTAATCGTTACATCTCTACATAGCTATCTGTTTAACATATTCTAACCTTGGTCTACCCCTACAGTTCTTGTCCTCGAGCCTTCCTTCCATAACTAAGCTTGCTATTCCTGGGTGACTTAGTATGTGTCCCACCATCCTATCTCTTCTCTTCATTATCAGTCGCCAGAAACATCTCTCCTCTCCCACTAGTCTTAATACCTCTTCGTTTGTAACCCTATCTATCCATCTGATCTTCATCATTCTCCTGTAACACCACATTACAAACGCTTCAATTCTCCTCTTTTCTGCTGCACCAATAGTCCACGTTTCACTTCCATAGAGCGCCACACTCCAGACAAAGGCTTTCAAAAATGACTTCCTAACACCTAAATCTATAATCGATGTCAACATATTCATTTTCTGTGGAAATGCTTTCTTTGCCTGAGCTAACCTACTTTTTGAATTTTTCTAGGTTTAAGCCGTTAGGGTCCGAGCACAGACACCAAGAGCCAGTGTTGCCAATTTGGTGTTTTTAGCAACAGATCTGGTGTTTCTGAGTTTCGTCTGGTGCCAGAAATGATCTAATAGCGCCGTAGCAAAATACTGGTGTTATTTCAATAAAACCAGTGCAAAATCTGGTCCTTAACGGACTTTTCCATGAAATTGTCTCCTATGACAAATACGTGAATCTTGAAAGCAATGTAATAGTTTTAATAAAGTTAATGAATTACGATAGGCAATGTTCAGCCTTACACGTGCCAAGGTCATCACTCCAGCAGGGGAAGTCCCTGAAATTCACATTCTCGTGCATAAGTGCTAAGTAAGCGCAACATGCAGGACTCAGTGCAAGTGCACTTGTACATAGAATCCACATATCCGCTTCCTTCCACATCCTTGCCCAGTTTTATTCATCTTCATCCATTCCATCTCTCATCCCGACGCGGAAGTCGACCACGGGCGTCAACTAGAAAGACCTGCACTCGGCCTCTCAGGAGGCTACACGAAAAGAAATCTATTTTCTTCCCAGCTCCCAGGGGATTTCCCAGTTTCATGCGAAGGCAGTTTATGAACTTTCGCTCCCTAACTCTAATGCAGATATAGGGAGAGTGTTTAGCCAAGATTAATTGGTGGAAACAACGCAAAGAAATCAAATGAACGTTCCAAAATTGCATTCCATTCTGTGTGTGCGAATTGAACTAAAAACAGAGGGAAAATGCTATCACGCCTACGAACTTCCGAAGGATATAATAGTGGCCAAAATTGGAAGTATGCAGAGCTACAGCAGTACTACACCTTCCTGCTCTAAAGATGTAATAGCGGTATCAGGCTCCGCAAGTCAAGAAGACGATTTTTAATGAAAGAAATGTAAGTAAAAAGCCGTTTATGTATTTATAATTTTTGGTGTTTTTCTAGTGATTTGAATCATAGAGTCCAGCTGGTGCTTTTCTGGTGTTTTGAAGCGTAGGGTTCAGTTCTTTCCCATTCCAAGATTTGGCAACACTGCCAAGAGCCCACTGTTGAGCCGGGTTGGTGTTTAAAGGCGAAACCCCACACAAGACACGGCATAAACCTAGAAAAATGGCTGAGTTTTAATTCACTGCCCGTGAAAGCCAATACAGAGTGTGTCTAAATTCCCATTACAGACTTTGAGGGCTTGTACTGTAGTGGGAGACCAAGACGGTTAAGTTTAGCATAGGAACTTGTGTCTGGAAACGCACCGTCTCCCCGCTACCCGCAAAATACTACCACAGCACACGTTCACAGCTGCCACATTTTCGGCATCACTGACTGAAGTACGTACCTCATTGAACGATCACCTGATGTCCCATATCTGGATGGCTTTATGCCGCACTAAACTGACCACGGAGCCGAAAGCCATTAAGTCACGTTTCCAAAATTCATTTGAAAAATGTGTTCATTAAATTGAAATTCATATTCCGCAAACAAAAATAAATCCTGAATAGATGCTTCACAATATAAATGACTAATATAGTGTGTTTGTTAACTTCTGTTCAGTCAATGACGTTTTTTTTTTCCTCCTGAAAAGTGATGAAAACTGACTTAATGCTTTTCAGCCCCGACTGATTCAATTGTTTCTTGGCATAATAATTGAATCTCATCTGACTGTTAACAATATCATAGAACAGCTGATACAATACGCTCTACGTTGATAGAAAAATACTTCTGAAAATGTTTACCTAACAGGAGTGTAAAAAGAGAAGAAGCTATTTTGGCAACCTTGTTACCTAGAAGGAATTTGACAGGAGTTGAAACAACTCTGGAAGAATATTATCTAAAAGGAGTTTGACAGGAGATGGAGCAACCCACCGTTACTCTAAAATTGAATACATTCTACAAGATTCATATTTTATTTCTTTATTTTTGAATTATTTTACATGATCTTGAAGATGCCAGTCTTGAGTTTTAGATGGAGACGCAACGCTCATTAACCAATAATAACAGGGGCTCCAGCAGAGCTACTGAGAAGGATGTTACCCCTGCTAGTCAGGAGACTAGGAGACGAAATGAGGCCTGGAGATGCGACGAGTCTGGATGAAGAGATGAGTCCAGGAGAGGCGATCAGACCAGAGGAAGAAATAAGACTGGGAGAAGATATAAGACCAGGAGAGGCGATCAGACCAGAGGAAGAAATAAGACTGGGAGAAGATATAAGACCAGGAGAGGCGATCAGACCAGAGCTGATGAGTCCTGGAGAAGACAGCAACAGTTGCCTCTTGTCTCTGCTCTCCTCCTGAGGATAAGGGAAGGCGGACACAGCGACAAAGGCCACCACAGCGAGGACAATCTGCAACAACAAACATAACATTCAACAATAACTGAAACATTACTACAGTGACTTATATGACAGTCATCGCTATCAAAACACAAGGCTTTATCAAGGATCAGCAGTAAATTATAAGTCAAATTCAAATAATTATAACTGACGATCTTTAGCAAGTAAGAACTTTACGTGGTTTTGAGTTTCGCGATCAAATGCCACGAGGCATAATTTGAAATAGAATTTGAACGATTTGGACATAACTTTCCACTTCGAAAATATCACTTGCATTAAGTACGAATGAACCAGATCCATTTTGTGTGAAGCAAACAGTTAAATCTCTACCCTATTACGCCTACCTATTCCTTTAGAATTCACAAAGAAAGACAGAAATAAAGAAATTAGAAGAAAGAAAGGAGGATAGAGAGAATAGTGAATAAAGGAAGAAAGAAAGAAAGAAACAGAGAAAAAGAAAGAAAAAAATCAATGAATAACTTAATTATAAATAAATAATTCATAAATAAATTAATTAAGGAAGCAAGCAAGCAAAGCAAGCAAGAAAGAATGAAAGGAAGAAAGAAATAAAGAAAGAAAGACGCATAAAAAAGAAGGAAAGAAAAAATAACAAGAATAGAAAGAAGGTAAAAAAGAATGAAATAGATAAATGAATAAGTAAATAAACAATAAAAGAAAGAAAGAGAGACAGAAATGAAAGAATAAATTAATAAATAAGAATGAAAGAAAGAAAGAATGAAAGAAAGAAAGAAAGAAAGAAAGAAAGAACGAATGAGAGAGAAAGAAGGAATGAACGAATGAAAGAAAAAATTAAAGAATAAATAAATAAATGAAAGAAAGAATAAATACATAGAAAGAAAGAAAGAAAGAAAGAAATAAAGAAAGAAAAAAAAGAAAGAAACAATTACTGAGAAGAAAGGAATTATTGGATGTAACTTGCCACGAGTAACAGATACTTAAAGTGCTTTAAAATTATTATTGTTTCAATAGTCGCTGAACTGACAAATAAATAAATAAATACCCAATAATGGAATTGGTGTTGTTCTTGTGATTGATTTATTTAGGGGCTTATCACCTTGTTGGTCTTGTATTCCCGTGTACTTGGGTGTGTGTGTGTATTTGAGGCTAGAATTTGGAAAGTAGGTGGCATTTGCCTGGATTAGAAGTGGGTAAACAACAGAAAACTACGTGTAAGATGGTTTAAAAGGGAATGAAACCCAGTATCATCTTAATTTTGCCTCAAGAGGCTGAGTGAACCTCGTTCCAATCATCAGACTAGAATTAAATTTCTTGGCAGAGCCAGATTTTGAATTCGAAACCCCAGGGGTGACAGCCAAGAATGCTAGCTAATATACAGTGAGGTGGTATGTGGGGTAGTGACTAGCATTCTAATCACCGCGGAGGGCCGGGTTCGATCAGGCTTTGCCATCCTAGAAGTAATTTTCCGTGGTTTTGCTAGGCGAATTCCAGGATATTACTTAAATTGTAGCCCCGGCTGCCCCCTGCCAAATCCTAGCCCCAATTACAAACGATGATGTTGTTGTTATTGTTGTCTCATTTGAGGGGCTTGGACATCGTTGTCATTTAGCCACCTGTACCCAGGTGAGTGTGGAATTTTGTCTGATAACCTGTGTTATTGAGATGGTTGTATTTGTGTATTTGTAATTTAGGTGAGTAATGGGAAGGGACGGCCCAGTGGTGTTGGGGTAGCGCGCCTACCTCTTACCCGGAGGCCCCAGGTTTGATTCCCGGCTCAGTCAGGGATTTTAGAAACTGACGTGGGGGCTGGAACGGGGTGCGCTCAGTCTCGTGAGGACGATTGATCAGTCGTCTGACAGTGAGGCAGCGCCCCGGTCACGAAAACCAAGATTAACGGCCGAGGGTAACCGACGCGCTGACCAATCGTCACCCCAATATCTGCAGGCCAAATGGCTGGGCAGCAGTCGCTTGGTAGGCCAAGTCCTCATGGGCTGTAGTGCCAGGGGTTATTATTATTATTATATTATTATTATTAATGGGAAGGAGGGGGTCGTAACCATAAGTTAGGCACAATCCCGGCATTTGCCTAGAGTTATTATTATTATTATCGTATGGCTTTTAGTGCCTAGAGTTGAAGTGGGGAAAACTATGGAAAACCCCTTCCAAGATGTCAGTTTTGCCTCACGAGGCTGAATTGATCCCTTTCCAGCTCTCAGATTAGAATTGCATTTCTTGGCAGAGCCGAGAATCGCACCTGGCTACAGCCAACAACGCTAGCCACTACGCAATGTGGTTATCAGACATAAATTAATGCTATATTTCTCCTATACTTTTGAGGCGATTTGGAAGATTTTGGTAGGTACCGCAACTTCTAACTCCCTCTGGTTTAGGAGCTTGAATTTTGTGAAACATACACCTTAGCGTTCTAAGTAGAATATATGGCGTTCTTAACTTTTAGACGATTCGGGCCTGGCAACGACCAAACGGACGAGCGCTCCTAGACAGTTGGTGCGCTTTGCTTTCTCAGACAGTTCACAGTAACTTACTACACTATAAGATTTTCTGAATTATTAGAGAACAAAATTGTGAATTCCTATACATATAAAAGAAAACGTACAGTTTTATTACTAAAAGAGTACATTATGCAACGAGCCTATAGTGGCAATAATTAAGACACGAGTATGTTTATAAAACGAGCGTATGAGAGTTTTGTAATTTCCATACGAGTGTCTTAATTACCATTATAGGCTCGTTGCATACGACTGTTAATGTTCGACGATAATTATTATAACTATTTTATGTTCGAACATAAATATTTATAAATATCTGTCGATATTTCACCAGTTTTATGTACTGAACAGAGCGCATGGGACGCAGAGAATTCCTTGTATTTGACCATGGTCTCCTCGATTACCCCACTATGACACTAGGCCACACAGTGAAATTTAAATTAGAAGGTCTTCGAACTCAGCGCAGGTGCGATGCTATCCTTACCTAATTGGTCAAACAATTGTTTCTTGAGCTCTGATTGTTGGGAGAAACTGTTCCATAATGAAAAATTGTACTATAAAGAGCCTCATTATGATACAGTTTTCTGACATATAATATTTACATTTCGACATTGTCGAACATAAATGAATCTTACACAGTTTACTCTTCATACACAAACAATGAAAGTAATGCAGAATAATGATAATATGTTGGGTAGAAGTGAAAATACTTGAGGGACAAACACGGAAAATTTGGCTTTTATTTCCATAAAATGAATCGCATAGTTATCTGAGACTTCATCACTGCTAATGTATTAAATGTGCAAGGTATCGTTCAACATATAATATCCCACATCCATGATTAATTTGAAGTTATCCTAGTGGTTAATTTGTCTACAAAGCGTACATGTATATTTTAAGAAGATGAGGATGATGATTGTTGTTCTAAGGGACCTAACATCTTGGTTATCGACCCCTAATAGTTTGGGTGATAGGCAAAGATGAGATGAGAATAAATCTATAACTAATACTAACTACAAACTAACAAACTAGAAGAAGAATTGGTAAACAAATCAAGGATAAGGCAAGTAAAGGACAGGAAGAAAAGAAATGCCCTCATAGTGGGGTAATCGAGGAGGCCATGGTCAAATACAAGGTATTCTCTGCGTCCCATGCGCTCTGTTCAGTACATAAAACTGGTGAAATATCGACACACCCTGCCTCCTTGAGGGCCTTGTGGAGACGTCAGGAGATAACATGAAAAGAAAAAAGAAGGCTGATCCCTCGCTGAAGGAGGGTATCAGGAAAGATGAGATAAGTGCCAATTAAGGCGGGAAAGTGAAAGACACCCTATGCCTCGGATACCCTAATACCGTTAGGGTCGGAAGAGAACAAGAGTTGACCAAGAGAGGTCGACAGGAAAGAAGACGGAGAGGAGTCCGGCACAAGTAAGTGGAAGCAATGCCGGACTCAGCCAGGGTCCCGTGGTCACCAACCCACGTCCCACTAGATATGAGCCCCTGGGGTGTAAATATTTTAAATTTAACATTGGATTAAAATGACATTCGTTACTTTCGAGGTCACCTTAACACTCGTATATTTTGATAGAAAATGTTAAATGAAAAGTTGACAATTAGAATGGACAGCATAGGACATTTCAACTCCCCTTAAAATAATAAAGTTCAATTCTGACACTTCATGTGAGGCTGATCACAAAATAGTTGTTATGTTCGACTCACCAGAACCTTCATGTTTGCAGGATGCACGTTGTTGTCTTGCTTCTGGAGAAGATGTGATATCTTGGAGGAGGTCGAGTGACCCTTTATATACCTTGTATCTTCATAAAACACCTCTACCCCTGGTCACACCCGATCACGCCCAACTACAAGGTCAAGTTCATCTTTAGAGAGAACCAGTTTGGAAACGCCTCTCTGTGGATGACGCAAGAAGCAACAAAGGTGAGGTCAGTTTTGTTTTGACAGAGCAGCCATTGTCGAGACTAGGACTAATTGAGTCGTCCAGTTGCAAAACTAATTTAATCCACTTGTGAATAAGAATCATGTCGTAAAATTATTTATTTAATTATTCGTTAATTCCCCATAAGGGGAGCGTTACAACACAATCAATTTTCATGTTTTACTCTGGTCCTTTCTTCATTTATCCCAAAAACCTCTCTTGTATACACTATGCTTCCTTATTAATTTAATAATAGTATTTTATTTTACTTTATTAATTTTGTTTTATTTTGTTTTTTAATTTAATTGAATTTTGTTTTTTTTTATTTCGTTTTATTTTCTTGCAAATTGTTTTGGATTATTTTTTGTTTTTTGATTTGTTTTATTTGTTTTTGTTTTTATTTTGTTTTGTTAATTTTGTTATATTTTATTTTGTTTTGTTTTATTTTGATTTATTTTTGTTTATTGTTTTTTTTATTTTCCAGAAAACAAACAGAAAACCAAAAACACGAAGCAAAAAGCAAAATTCAAAAACCAAACCAAAAGCAGAAAACAAAAAACAACAAACAGAAAGCAAAAAGCAAAATTCAAAAAAGCAAAAGCTGAAAACAAACACAAAACAAAACCCATAAAGAAAAGCAAAAAGTAA
The DNA here is from genome assembly GCA_946902985.2 of Meconema thalassinum. Taxonomy (NCBI): domain Eukaryota; kingdom Metazoa; phylum Arthropoda; class Insecta; order Orthoptera; family Tettigoniidae; genus Meconema; species Meconema thalassinum. The sequence continues at coordinate 94,929,915 of OX336400.1, read as the reverse complement.
AATTCAAAAGCAAAAGCACAAAGCAAACACAAAACCAAAAACCAAAAACACAAAGCAAAAAGTAGAAAACAACAAGCACAAAAGATACGTGAGTCAAAGTCCAGAGAAATGTTCCTCATGAAAATGATTCTTATTCACAAGTGGATTAAACGAGTTTTTCCACTGGACGACTCAATTTTTATCTACCTATCCCATTCCTCAACGGGGAAGACAAATTGATGACGATGGTGATTGTCGTTTTAAGGGGCCTAACATCTGGGTTATCGGCCCCTAATGGTTTGGGTGATGTGAAAATGTAAATGAAATAAAACTAATCCTAAAACTTACATTCTCGAAGAGGAAATGGAAAACACAAGAAGTTACGTGACGAACTAAAGAGCCTACTTTTCTTAAAATTTAAGATTAATGCCAATCTATATAGACCTATCTAGAATAATGACGAAATTAAGTTGGTAATATCTACATTTCTAATTAGTTCGAAATATACCTTGTATAATATAGTTGGCAGCCCTGGTGACTGAATATATTGTTAGTTCCATCTCTTAAGGTACATAATACAAAATTTGGTTGAAGTCCAATGGATAGCATGGACGTTACATGAAGTTAGACATTGGATTTATCAGCGCGTGTAAACTCATGTTGGCAACAATGTCATGCGTGTGTTGTACCAATTTTGGATTAAATCCATTTGTTAGTATAGAAGTTACATGTATTTTAAAATTGGGCCTATCAGCAGGCTTAAAGTCATGTTGGCATCATAGACGTATATTAGTTTCTCAAAATTAATCTAGAATGTCGGGTACTATACGTATGCATAGTTTAAAATTGTTGGCTTACATACTTTCTGATATATTGGTATTTGGATAAGAGAGAGAGCATTTATTAACAGTTGGCAGCCCTGGTGGATTTTAAGAATACGCTCAGTCATATCTGTTTATGTACACATCGTACATATGAAATTTCGTTGAAATCCAAATGAAAGTGTAGAAGTTATATGCATTTAAAAATTGAACTTATCAGCAGGCTTAGATTCATTTTGGCAACACTGTCATGTATGGCCTCCTGGAAATTAAACTGAAATATTATTATCTATGTGTGTGCAAATTTTGGTATATCTCCCATGCATACCTTCTAAGATATCCAACATGGAGCTCAAAATTCATTTGCGGTTTTTCAGCAGTTGGTAGCACTGACATATTTTTCAAATATGGGCTTGAGATAGTCAGGTATAGATCTTTGCTCATACCAAATTTGGATTCGATTGCTGCAGCCGTTTATGAGTTGATAGGGGGGACACACAGCCAGCCAGCCAGCAGGACAGACAGACAGACAGACAGACAGACATACATTTGCCTGGACCGATCTCTTAAGTCTACTTTTACCTCATTTTTGCAAAATGTGAAAAGTAGGCTAAAAATAAGAATAAGGGAAACAAAAGACGTGAGGAAAGGAAATAACCTCAACCCTCGAAGAATGAGAATTGAGGGACTTGGAAGAAAGGAGAGCAGGAAAGGTAAAGAGGAGAGGGAACGCCCCAAAGGCAATGGAAGAAGGAAACAAACTGGACTCAGCTCAGGAAGCCCTCGAGGTCGCCTACTCCCGAACTCAACAGACGTGAGCTCTTGAGGATGCAGCACAATCCAGGGTGCACCAGAAGTGGTGGGGCTACACACACCCTGCCTCCTTGAGGGCCTTGGGCAGAAGGCAGGAGATACAATGAAAAGAACACAAGAGGTCTGACCCTTCGAAGAATGAGGGATAAGGAAATATGAGACAAGGTAAAGTAAAAGACTCCCTAGGCTTCGGATACCCTAATATCGATGGGGTCGGAAACGAACAGGAGTTGGCTAAAGGAGGTCGACAGGAAAGACAACAGAGAGGAGCGCGGTACAAGTAAGTGGGAGCAATGCCGGACTCAGCTGTGGTGCCGTGGTCGCCAACCACGTCCCACTAGATGTGAGCCCTTGGGGGGAGACAAATTCTGAATCAACATCTTCACTAGGTTGATTCTACAAAAATGAAGGTGTGCACCAGGGCCCTGTTTTAATGTTAAAAACATATCTGAGACAATATAGGGGTCCCCTTGTTAGCAAAACCGAAAAAATTAAGCGATGCCCCAATTGGTGCAAACGTTGAACGGCTAAAGGTTTCAAATTGTGAGTCCTGAAGAGCATTATAAAACTAAAAAGAAAACAAATTTCGAAAATCACTCACAGTTAAAATGCAGTTCCGAAAAAGACAGCCTAAAATCGCTCGTTTTCTCTTTGCTTCAAATCCAAGCCAAATTAACATATTTACATTATTCTTTCTTTATTGTATTCCTTGGTTCAATACCCTCTGGCGTTTTTAGATTCTTTTGAAAAATCTTCACACCGGAAATAGCTATAAGGATTTAAGTGAAACTCTGAATTAACTCACACTAGCTCTCGTTGTTGTTTGAGTCTTCAGTCTTTTGACTGGTTTGATTCAGCGCTCCATGTCTCCCTGTCCTGAGTTAATCGTTTCATCTCTACATAGCTCCCACACCCTACATCCAAGGCAATCTGTTTAACATATTCTAACCTTGGTCTACCCCTACAGTACTCATCATCGACCCTTCCTTCCATAACTAAGTTTGTTATACCTGGGTGTCTTAGTATGTGTCCTACAACCTATCTCTTTTCTTCATTAGCAGTCGCCAGAAACATCTCTCCTCTCCCACTCGTCTTAATACCCCTTCGTTTGTAACCATGTCTATCCATCTAATCTTCATCATGCTCCTGTAACACCACATTTCAAACGCTTCAATTCTCCTCTTTTCTGCTGCTCCAGCACTCCAAGTTTCACTTCCTTAGAGCGCCACGCTGCAGACTAAGGCTTCCAAAAATGACTTTCTAATACCTAAATCTATATTCGATGCCAACATATTCCTTTTCTGTAGAAATACTTTTCATGCCTGTGCCAACCTACTTTTCATATCCTCTTTGCTTCGTCCATCACTGGTTATTTTGCTTCCTAAGTAACGGAAGTCTCCTACTTCCTTCAGCTTTTCACCTGCCAATTTGATGTCCATAGAGGTTTCTGATTTATTTCTCGTAGTGGTAGAAAAGGCAAACTGCTAATCTATCCCCAAGAACTTGGGTGTGTATAGAATTTGTATGATAACTTGTGTTATTGTGATGTCTGTAATTACGGTGAGGATTGGGAGGAGGTTGCCGTGGCCTTAATTTAGGAACCATCCTTGCATTTTTCTGGAGAGGAATTGGGAAACCACGGAAAACTACATCCAGGATGACTGAAGTGGGAATCGAACCCGGACCTCCACGGTGACACCAAGAATACTAGCCACTACGTCCCGAGGTAGAAATAAAAAAAATGACTTAAACTAAGTTCAACGTACAACTAACTTACGGGATAGCAGAAGAAAAGGACAGAGAAGGAATAAGGGATAACAAAAGCCATGAACCCACAAAGAATGATGATTGAGGGACTTGGAAAGAAGGAGAGCCATGAAAGGCAGACATGAATGGGGGGAAAAGAGGAGAAGTTCCGTGCCCGAGTGATTAGAAAGAGAGAAAAAAACGGACCCAGGTCAGGAATCCTTCAGGTTTGCCAACTCGCGAATTCACCAGTCATGAACCCTGGAGGTTGTAGCACTATCCAGGGTGGGGCTTCAAACACCCTGCCTCCTTTAGGGCCTTGAGCAGAAGCACTGCCTTCGTAATGTACAGGTCGTACTGTAGCTCCGGTGACGTCACGCAAAGAGGCGGTCAGCTTGCTCCGTTAGACCCGCGCAATGCAAGCAAACATCGTAGTTATGCGATAGAATTTGTATTTTAGTTAAGAAATATTGACGAATGTTGCATTAATATAACAAATGAAAACCTTAACACTGTGATCTTTCGAAATATAGTAAATAAGGCCGACATAATTTCAGGAGAAGTAGGTTTAAAACGCGATAAGAACAGTCAAAGCATAACGGTTGTCTTACTTGTGAGCCCACCTAACAAATCTTATTATGAATTAATAAAAGCATGGAAACAACGAACGTACAAAAAAAAGTGTAATAATATAATGCATTACCTCCATACATTTAGATGTCCATAAATACGGCAGCTTTCATGGTTTTATTCTAGGAACTTCCGGAATTATCCTTCCAAGATCGTTTTGAGCCACTTTCTTCCACACAAACATTTGTTTGAATTTTACTATCTAGGAATATGTTCGCCCAAATGGTAACACACCGGCCAGCAATATATGCTAATGTTTTCCCACATTCACATACAATTACAGAGGAACTGAGTTACTATCCTATTAATTACTTGTAAGCTTGTTCTGTATCACATAAAACTCACTACTATAAATCTGAACAACAACAACAACAACAACAAGTAACTCCTAGTGATAGATACATTTCCCCTCGGTATTTTCCTCTTCCATAGGTTAACTCTTTCCTCGTCGGAAGGAAAAGAAAATATTGGTGTATATTCACCCGTGTAGTTGGATTTGCATTCTGGCACACAACAACTTCTTGGCATAGTGACACTTGCTTGTATTCACACACACTTCTGCACACAACACATTTTATTTACACAAAACAGTGCTATACAGTAAATACCGGTATTCAATTATTATATACAACAAGGAGCAATATATCATTTGAATTAACTCAACTCTCCACGTGGAGATAGCTTACCTAACCTAAACGGCATAGCCTCACTATTTCAATTGCAGGTATTTATGTGCATCTTGATGTGATAAATGACGATAACTTAGAAAGAAAGAAAAAAGGCATTTAACATACTGAAAATAAATAACTGACTCTCAACAACCCCAATTATTCGCAAAAAGCTTCCAACAACTTCGCATTACACCCACAAATACAACTCGTAACATTCGCCTTAATCGATCAGCTGATTGTCTTCGCGCGCTTCCTACAGTACGGCCTGTTACATTACGAAGGCAGTGGCGGAAGGCAGGAGATACCATCAAAGATAAGAGAAGGACCAATTAAGGCGGGGAATTGACAGACTCTCTAAGCCTCAGATACCCTGATACCATCGGAATCCGAAGAGAAGAAGAGTTGACCAAGGAAGGTTGACAGGGATGAGAGAGAGAGAGAGGAACCCGGCATAAGTAAGTGAAAGTAATGTTGGACCCAGCTGTGGTCCCGTGGTCACCAATCCACGTACAGCTAGTCGTGAGTCCCTGGGTGGGATAGATAGTTTAGGAATTATTATTATTTTATTATTATTATTATTATTATTATTATTATTATTATTATCATCATCATCATGATATGGATGTTACAAATTCTCATTAAAACTATATATTTGGAATGAAACACACCAGAGGAATCTTGCTTTTCTTATACAATGACCTAACATCTTCCAATTTTACATCATCCACTTGTTATGGCATCTCAATAGATCGTTTATGGTAACTTGAGTGCAAAACCTGTCGTGTTCGAACTTGAACTTGGCCTTGGGTGTGTCGGAGGTGGCACAGTATATAAGGAGTAGGCATGGCCTCCTGAAGATATCACAGTCAGCTGTACCAGTGACGACACACCTCCAAACATGAAAGTCTTGGTAAGTGCACCTTGATAGGAGACTAGCGAATTTGACACTCGTAGAATTGTATCGTTCATTAAGATTCTATAACTTAAACAGAAGTAATAATAATAATAATAATAATATTAGACCCATGCGAGAACTCTCGCATACCACCTGACCTGCATTATTGGTATGCGGGCTCGACGCGACACATTTCTGACAGGGGCTTTGTTTGTTTATTTGTTTAAACGTACTTTATAAGCAAATAAATATATTTCCGCGGCGTCGGTGGCATAGTTGGTAGCTTGCTGAGCTTCTATGCCCAAAATCGCGGGTTCAAACTCGGCCGATGTCGTCGGATTTTTAGGAGCGTTAAAATCCCTTAGGAGGGGAAGTAAAGCCAGCCCTCCCATGTAGGCTAATAGATTTATGGCATGACAAAGAACTTGTGTGGAGCTAAGTTAGACTACAAGTTAGATTTGACTGACGCTCTTAGGTTCCAAATTTCGTCGCCAGGAGCCGACTGCTGTGGCATTTAGTAACCAAGTTCAGAACTAGTTTGGTCGTTGACGGTGGCGTATGGTAGCAAAATTTGGAACTACTTGAAAATCGAATGCCTGCAGTCCTTACTTGAATTAAAAACAGATAACACACACTAATACAGCCATCACAATTAACACCGGTTATCAGACAGATTCTACACACAACCAAAGTACACGGGGCTACATGACCGCGTTGTCGCAGCCCCTAAACTGAGGAACCAACCAAGCAAGTATATTTCCGTTGACTTTTCAAGAAAGGTAAAATTATCCTGTACTATTGAGGCGATTTGGAAGATTTTCCTACAAACTGTAGGCTACATACTAACTCCCTTTGATTTAAGAGCTTGAATTCTGTGAAACATAATAATAATAATAATAATAATAATTTGAAGTATAGTGGTTGAGAATTAGAATACAGTCCGGACAGATTACACCACAAACGATCTTCACCCAGAGACACTTCACCTAGTAGATTAATCTATGGAACACCATATGATGATTGACTAAAGCTCTATAGCTTTGCTTGGTGATGTTGGCGCACTCAGGTAGTTTTTGTTTTCAACTCCTACACTTCAAAGGAAGTTGTTACTTACTAACTTAGGAGCTTCGCGACATCGTGGTCATGGAACCCCGTGTATTTGGGTGAGATTTGAATTTGTTTGATAAATTGTGTTACTGTGATGGCTGTATTAATTTGTGTATTTGTAATTTGTGCAAGAGTTGGGAAGGAGGCAGCCGTAGCTTTAAGGTAGGAACTATCTCGGCATTTGCATGGAGTAGAAGTGGGGAAACTACGAGAAAACGGCTTTTTAGATGGCTGAGGATGAATTCGAACCCACCTCCTCTTGAGTTCCTCGCGAGGCTGAGAACCCCGTTCCAGCCATCAGGGCAGATTTAATTTCTTGGCAGAGGCGCGAATCGAACCCGTATCTGAGGGGTGACAGCGAATAATGCTAGTCACTGCGCCACGGTAAAACAGTGTTTCATATAAGACTTTGTCATTCTATGAATAATAATGATGAAATTGAAAATTCACAGCCTGCTTCCGGTCGACCGACCGGATCAGGGAATGGAATGAATGAAACCCCCATCTAGCTGCGAGGATATGAACTGTGCCGGCTGCCGAAGTCTGTCGCACTCCCCTAGGACAATGATATCATGAATGACAGATGAAATGAAATGATAGTGGAGAGTGTTGCTGGAATGAAATTTGCGACAGGAAGAACCGGAGTACCCGGAGAAAAACCTGTCAGCCTTCGCTTTGTCCAGCACAAATATCACATGGAGTGACCGGGATTTGAACCACGGACCCAGCGGTGAGAGGCCGGCGTGCTGCCGCCTAAGCCACGGAAGCTATAATAATAATAATAATAATAATAATAATAATAATAATAATAATAATAATAATAATAATAATAATAATAATAACAATAACCATAGGAAATGACAGAAATATATCGAGAACGAATGCGGGCGTACTGGGCAAACAGTGAAATGACGCGGTCCATAGATAACCGATACGAAATTTAAAAATGCCAAGCTAACTTTAGTGGGATTACAAGTTATTGATAAAAAATTCTCTCCTCTCAATATTTGTTTAAGATAGATGTCAGGTAAATATATAGTTAAATATAATATATGCTAAATAAAATAATAATAAGCATGGCTTCAAAGATTACACGTGCCGGAAGTCAACTGACTGCAGCATATTCAAAGAATATTTATTATGAATCCAGATATTCACGGAATTTAAATACATTAATATCTCTAGTGAGAGGATCATTCTTGGTTAAAACAGTAATAGCACAACGTGGTTGGAAATATAAATACAATTTTTATTTTAAAAAGTGTGACCAATAGACCGCCCCTGGGTATTTTTTTAGGAGAAATTTTCTCGACGGATATATCAGGTCTTGGCACTATAAGGGTTAATAATGAAGTCGAATATAGAGGTTGAGAGAAACAGGGGTAGACGTAGCAGGCGTTGGTAAGGTTTAAGATTTGAATAATAATAATAATAATAATAACAATAATAATAATAATAATAATAATAATAATGCTATTTGTTTTACGTCCCTTTTAAGTACTGTGGCGTTTAGAGACGCGGGGGGCCAGAATTTTGCCCCGAAAGGGATCTTTAACGTGACAGTAAATCTACTTTCACCGCTCCCTCACATTTGCGCACTCTCGAATGCCAGCTGACTGCGTCAGGATTCGATCCTGCAACCTTGGGAACAGCAGGTGTAAGGATTTCAAGGTGAGGAGCATAGAAGCAGAGGAGGCGCCAGTTCTAACGGCTAATATGGGATCGTGGAGGCGACTGGCAGAAGAGCTTGGACGGGAAAAGTAAAAAGGAAGGAAACTTTTAGTTTTACGTGACCGTGAATCAAGTGATCGTGAGCCACGGGACCTCGTTTTTACGTGGAACCCGAACCACAGGACATGGCAATTCATTTCGAAAATCTCACATGCATTGACCGTGAATCGACCCCGGTTCACCTTGGAGAGAGGCCAACAGCTTGACCGCTGCTCCACCACGCCCCTGAATTAATGTGAAGATAGCTCTGTAGCCATTTTCAGTGTTGCCATAATAACAATTAATATAATGGCTTTCAGTCGGTCAACACAAATATCATTCTAGTTACTGGAATATGTGAAAAATAACCTTAAATAAATTACGTGTTATTAACATTTATATTAATGTTACGGACAATTGAAGAAGAAGAAGAAGAAGAAAGCTAAGGGATGTCATGTTTCGCTCGTCAAGCGATCATCATCAGATCCAAATATGCAAGACAATAAATAGTTATTTTTTACGATGCTTAATGCCTTAATATTTATCAGTATAATTACCACACTTACTAAGTTTGCTGACAGGTTTTCTTGTATTTTGTTTTGGGAGGGCAGAGTTTGTCTGTTGGTATCACTGTTTTGTAGAGCTATCTGCCTTGCATATTTGGATCTGATGATGCTCACTTGACGAGCGAAACATGTCATCCCTTAGTTCTTTTTCTTCTTGAATAGTCCGTAACAATACTGTATATATAAATCTTAATCACATATAATTTATTTCAGGATATTTTTCACATATTCAAGTAATTGGCACGTTTTTTTGTGTCGACCGATTGAAAGCTACATTATTAATTGAATTAATTAATGAATGAATATTTAGTTGTTTTTAACTTGTTCAGTTAGAGTAAAATTAAACTGTATTTTTGTTGTTGTTGCAGATTGTTCTCGCGGTGGTGGCCATTGTCGCCGTGTCCGCCTTCCCTTATCCTCAGGAGGAGAGCAGAGACAAGAGACAAATATTGCTGTCCTCTCCAGGACTCATCAGTTCCGGTCTGATCGCCTCTCCTGGTCTCATCTCATCCCCTGGCCTCATCTCTTCATCCAGACTGATCGCTTCTCCCGGACTCATCTCCTCTCCCAGTCTCCTTACTTCCAATGGTAACATCCTCCTCAGCAACGCTGCCGGAGCACCTGTTATTATTGGCTAATAATCGTAATCTTCCCTTTCTTCTTCCCCCATTGCTATCCTTATTTATCTATGATTTGAGACATGTACTTCTTCAAATATAAAACACCATTTTCTTAAAAAAGAAACATGTATTTTCCATTATTTTCCTCTTATGAGGAAACGATACTAAGTCGAACATCGAATTACGAAGGAATCTTCAAACTGAAACAGGTCTGGTGTATTCTTTTGTTCCTTCTTTCTTCCTCTCATTCTTTTTCTAATTGACGTATTTGTATTTTGCACTTACGTCAAGAAGGAACGTAGCAGGGCATGTCTTTGCACCTTCATATTTTTAATAATCGAATCAAAACCAAAACAAATTAAATATGTCAAATCATCACAAATCAAAAACAGTTTACATAAATATCTAAGAAATTTAAGGAGAAAAAAATTAAATTAAAATATATCTATATAAAAATATAATAAGTAAAACGTAAAAATGAATTTAAAAAAATAAAAAACCAAAAACATAAAAACAAAAAAGAAAAAATACAAATTACAAATTAAAAATAACAAATAAAATAAAAATTTAATAAATAATAAATTATAAAAAATAAAAAAAATAAAAATATACAATAAAAAATAAAAATCAAAAATCAAAAATTAAAAATAAAAGATAAAAAATAAAAATAAAAATTAGAAATAATGAAAATTAAAAGAATAAAATATTCAAATACATATAAAAATGGACAAAAATGGCGGTTCCGAATAGAAGCCGCTAAATGTGAGCGCTCGCAACTGGCGACTATGCATTCGCCTCTCTTCCCTTTCGTAAGGGAGGGGGTTTCTGATCCATCCCCTGGCTACGATATTGCAAGGAACATGGATACTTCAAAAATGGTTGTTGTGCTTAATTATTGTAGGGACTTGGGACATCTTTGTTATCAACCCCGTGTATTTATGTGATGACTGTAATAGTGTGTGTGGTTATATTAAAGACAGGGATGAGGTAGGTTGCCCGAGAACTTGAAATACGCTACTATCCCGGCATTTACCTCGAAGGAGTGTGGAAAATACCATGGGAATAACGGCACTCAAGGTAGCCTCTGCCTGCGCCGGCATTAGAACCTTCGATCTCCGGACTGCCCACGTACAAGTAAACGAGCACAGCTTTGCCGTGGACTTAGAAACATGACCCTGGCATCACGACACAGCACATGTCTCGACTGTGTGCAACCAGTAAAAATATAAAGCATTTAATAATGATAAATACAGTAATTTGTAATGATTTACTGGTACGTTAACCCTACAATACTAACATACGTAGAATGTACGTGTATGGATAATTTAACTGCTAAGAATTCCCTCAATATCTGTCCCCACCTCACTGTCTTCCAACAGGGCTTCTGCTGGTCTATGGTGGTGATGCCAATGCTTTTGTTATTAATGCCAATCAGTTCTAGAGGCATAATCATGGGGCAAAGAATTGCCTGGAACCTATCCTTGAATTTAACAACATATTGGCTTCTCCATGGCAATAACAATGAGGTGGGGGAAATTGATGTAGATATGTCACATCACTTCTGAAGGATTATAAAAACAACCTCTTTAAAATCAAGGACAGTATAAGAGGCTGGAGAGATTACGTATTATTTACGACTTCTGTATTTGTTGAGTATTAGATAGAACTTAGCGTAATAAACTTCAAAGACCACAGAGGATTCATTGTATATAAAAAGCAAACCGTCCCGGCCTCGCCCGGGAACAGTTATGAATGCATTACGTGATGAGCGTTTTTTCCAATGTCAATGAACAACGTCCAATATCCGTTTTACGTCTCGGCATGATGGGTTAAAATCACTGACTGGACTATTATATATTATCATGGAGATGTGCAACAAATTCTTGTCAGACGTAATTTAAGAATGGCGAGGTGCATGAAACACAAATCCCCCTTCCGTCCAATCTTAACTTGACTGTATTTTCTTTTTCGGAACGAAGAGTTTACAGGCGAAATGAAGAAAAGCCGAGTTGCACTTCCAGGGAAACTCCAAACACAACCACTCTACTCTGAAGTCTTAACTCAACACGACTCGACAGTTTGCTGTATCTGGGTTAATAGGCTCGCCCGCTGGCTAGGCTGTAACTGGGGTGATAGACTCACCCCTAGCTAGCTCGTAAACTGTCGCCTCAGTAACTGAATGGAGATTGTTGGAAGAAATGAAAACGTAAAAACACTTATAGTAGGCGATGTATTGAAGATAGAGATAGGCTCTCCCGGGCTTTCATGCTGAACATGATGATGATGATAATTGTTGTTTTAAGGGGCCTAACATCTAGGTTATCGGCCCCTGATCATGCTGAACAATTCCTACACTCTTAGTATATAGATATTTTCAACGGATTTCCCAGCGTAAGCTTAAAAAGCGCACGGACGCCAGTTTTTTTCGACCTTTTCACTGAAATCGTTAGTGCATGACTTCCTTTGGTCATAAATAAATTATTTTATACAGAAACCTTCCTCGAGATATCCTTTACAGAATGGTGAAAACCGCATCAAAATCCATTCAGCGGTTCTCGAGATTACCCCTGACATCCAAGAATCGGGGACTTTATTGTATAGGGCTACTAAGTAGAGATTATACGCCAATCAGTATAATTTAATATAATATAATACCCCTTCCGTCCAATCTTAAATTGACTGTGCATTTTGCGGAATGAAAAGTTCACAGGCGAAATGAGAGTTGCACTTCCAGGGAATGGCGAGTGAATGAAACTCAAATCCCCCTTCCGTCCAATCTTAACTTGATTGTGTTTCACAGGCGAAATGAAAAAAAAAAACAAGTTGTACTTCCAGGGAAACTCCAAACACAACCACCCTTCTCAAAAGTCTTAACTCAACACGACTCAACGGTTTGCTGCTTGCTGTATCTGGGGCAATATGTTCGCCCGCAAGCTAGGCTGTAACAGAAATGATAGACTCGCCCTTAGCTAGCTCGTCAACTGTCGCCCCAGTAGTTGAATGGACATGGTTGGAGGAAATTAAAACATAAAAACACTTACAGTGGGCGATGTATTGAAGATAGAGATATGCTATCCGGGACTTTTTTGTAGAACTTTTCATGCTGAACAATTCTTACACTCATAGTATTTAGATATATTTAACGGTTTGCTCAGCGTAAGCTTACAAACGCTCGGACGCCAGGTTTTTTTTTTGACTTTTCTATTGAATTCGTTACTGCTCGGCTTCCTTTGATCATAAATAAATTAACTTATACAGCAGTCATCCTCGAGATATTGTTTACAGAATGGTGAAAACCGCATCAAAATCCATCCCGTGGTTCTCGAGTTTGCCCGTAACATCCAATCGGGGATTTTGTTTTATACTAAGTAGAGATTTCAACCATAACTAATTGGTACCATGGCACAAAGTTCGTAATGTACGTAAATTTAACGTATTATTAGTATTAAGCATCAACTGAATAATTCTAATATTCTAGGGTTAAAGATCCCCTTCGAGGCAAATTTCCGGCACCCCAGTGTCACTAAAAGTCGCATTAGTTAAAAGGGTCGTAAAACCAATATTATTATTACTATTACCGACAGCAGTGGCTACGCTGGCTACAGCGCAGCGTTAGATCATAGGGCCAAGCTCTCTGCTGACTCGGTAGACGCGTGGGTTCGAGCCCCACCGTCGGCCGTCCTTGAAATTGTGTTCCGTGGTCTTCATTTTCAACACCAGGCAAATGCTGGGACGGTACCTTCTGACAGGCCACGGCCACTTCCTTCCACATCCTTGCCCAGTTTCATTTATCTTCATCCATTCCATCTCTCATCCCGACGCGTCGACTAGAAAGACCTGCACTCGGCCTCTCAGGTGGCCACACGAAAAAAAATTACTATTCAGTTGCAAGTTGCTGGTATTTGCGCCTTTTCTCAGCCACGGTATTCTGTAGGTTTTGATCGAGTAGAACAGCAGCATCGATGATGGTAGCCTTGTGTGTTTCCTGTTGGCTTCTACAGAACGATCAGTTATTATAATTATAACGGGCTTGGTGGCGTAGTCGGTAGCATGCTGAATTACTATGCCCAAGATCACGGGTTCAAACCCGGCTGAAGTAGTCGGATTTTTAAGAGCGTTAAAATCCTTCAGTATGCCCTCCTTCGGAGGGAAAGTAAAGCCGGCGGGCCCATGTCATAGATTTATGGCATGTAAAAGAACCTACCACTACAATTGGTATTGTATAGCTAAGTTTGTAGGTTATTTGGCTAGAAAATCTCTATCAAGTTCCACGTTCGCCGCTAGGAGCCAGTGCCATTGGCTTCTGGTAGCCAAAGTTGGAACTAGTTGACATTTAACAAGCTGGGGAGCCTACGGGCGTTCAATTAAAATTCTCCGCTATGGCCATTGACGAATATCTATGACTTTAGTCATTTTTCCAAGTTTTCCCGTATTGATTTTGATAAGTTATGCAACTGTCCACTTGACAATACAAAATTATCTTTTTATATATCACTTGATGTCAATATACATTTTGAGACATGTTTCGACTCTGTGAGCCTTCTTCAGTCAAAATCACTAAAAAATTCTCCTAACACAGTCTAATGTTTGGTCTCTCATAAAAATTTGTAAAACATTTTTACATCGTCAAGATGATTAAAACACATGAATATAAAGTGCTTAAAGAATTTAAAAAACTTAAAAATGTACACAATTTCGAAACGTGGGCCACATTCTTGTTGATCATCTTGACGATGTAAAAATGTTTTACAAATTTTTATGAGAGACCAAACATTAGACTGTGTTAGGAGAATTTTTTAGTGATTTTGACTGAAGAAGGCTCACAGAGTCGAAACATGTCTCAAAATGTATATTGACATCAAGTGATATATAAAAAGATAATTTTGTATTGTAAAGTGGACAGTTGCATAACTTATGGCCATTGACTGCAATTCAGATATAATTCATTATTATTATTAAAATTTTATTATGGACTAGATACGCCTTTGGTCACCATCTCTTTGTACCTACGATATTTGTTTTATACCAAATGTAATTTTGAGGATTAATAATGATGTTATTGATGACTGATTTGAGGTTCCTTAATTACTGAGGCTTTTAGAGACGCCACGACGCGCGCCGGGGTGCTGGAAATTTGGCCCGAATGAGGTCTTTAACGTGCCAGTAAACCTACTGACACGGCTCCCTCAAATGCCTACTGGCTGCGCCAGGATTTAATCCTGCTTCCTTGGGAATAGCAGGTTACAACGTTACTACTTGTTTATTGTCTTGATATATTTAAGGTACACCGGTGATTGTGAGGTGGTAGATGAATAACAATCGTGGATATTGATGAGTTTATCACAGTTATACTAGTCTACTTAATGTTCAATGTTCAATCACTATCACAAAACACAAAACACTCACATGATGCGGGTGAACTGCTGGGCATAGTCCCCCAGCCGGCGAGTTCTTGTAGTACAGCGAAGGCTCGTGAGGACACACTCATTTACCTCGGACAGCATTTCGAGTTCTGTATATGGCCCCGTAGTTTTCAGCACACAGTGCACATAGCAACCGAGGAGTAACACTACCGCACTGTTCAGTTGGGGCGGTTGAAGGCTAAATGTTGGGCGGATCACCCATTCAGGAGTGATGTAGGTAGTAGAACAGTTCAAGAAGCTATTCAGGACCCGGGTAAAGCGGTTCCAGGTCGATCGAATCGGATCACACTGCGTGAATCGGTGCAGGATTGTATCCTGATGGGAACATGAAGTGCATAAGGCTGTCTCCACCATGTGAATGCGATGGAGTCTGTTGTTTGTTGGTATAAGGTCATGGATTACTTTATACCAACTTTCCTTCGCTGCGCTGGGAAGAATGCGATTGGAGACATTCCTCCAGACTCGATTCCAGTTGACGATCATTGCACGGCACCACGCACAGAATGTAGGGCAACGTCCCAGTTCTTTTTAATCATTTGGTGTACACTATTCAAAAAAGATATGCCCAATATTTTGAGTTCTGAGGCGATCGTTACCCACGCCGGGAGAACCCCTTGGACGCGGTCCAATTTCCCAATCCACATCGCCTTTGTTTTTCGTCGGTTCAGCCGCGCACCAGAATATCTCCCGTACTCGTCAAGGTCCGTGAACAATTGCTGCATGTCAACGGTTCGATCCACCACAAGAGTGACATCATCCGCATATGCAAAAATACTGATCTCCGTGCCATTGAAAGATGTATGGAGATTACAAAGAAGGGGTTCCAGGGATGGAACAAAAAGAAGCATGGACATCGGACACCCTTGCCTGACTCCACGATGGATGAGGAGAGGTCGTGTGAAATACCCATTTACATTCACTTTTGAAGATCCACCATGAAGAATTTTGCTCACGAGGGCAATAAACCGCATATCGAAGCCCATAGCTTGAAGGGTCGCAATGATGTATTTATGATTTACCCTATCAAAGGCATGGTCAAAATCCAGTGATAATAACAGTTTCTTCATATTGCCGACCAGCGACTCACTAATGACATCGCGAATAGCACATGCAGTGTTGACAATGCACCTGCCTGGTACCCCACCCGATTGGTGGCGAGATGTGGCTTCCTCCATAAAGGCCTGAAGTCTCGTTTTCATACATTTCGTGATGATCTTGTAGTCAAAGTTTAAAAGCGTCAGTGTGCGAAAGTCCCTGAGCTGTGTTGGTTGTGTAATTTTTGGGACTAATACCACCAGGCCATCTTTCAGGGTGTCGATATTTCGTCCAGGACGACAAGCATCATTCACTACGGCTGTAAGTTCATCGCGAATGGTGGTCCAAAACGTCATGTAGAAAGCTCTCCCAAGGCCATCAGGACCAGGACTCTTGTTCGGCGCACTGTGGATTATGGAGGTATATATTTCTTCGGCGGTGATGTCCTGGGTCAAGCACTCTTGTCCTCTGTGCAAAGGTCTTCCTCGTACACCATCGAAGAACGGATGCTGGCAGTGAAGTGGGACTGGGGCGTCGTCTGTGTACAAGGACTGAAAGAAGTTCTCTACCGTTTCTGTGATTAAGGTATGACTAGTCACCATTTGTCCCTCAGGTGTCGCAATGCGGTTGATGTACTTCTGACGGCCTTTGCGGCACGCCCGTATAAAATGATAAACGGAGGGTGCCTCTGATGCCAGATGTTGATGATCTTGGGCTTGAAGTTTGAGTCCTTCCAATGCTTTGCGCTGCAGCGTGAGGAGCTGCGCTCGTATTTTCTTTATTCGGGGATATGTATTAGGGTTGGTAGGGTCTTCATTGTATAACTGTCGTAAACATTTATAGTAGAAATCTGTCGTCTGATGGATGTGGCGTCTTCTCTCGGCACTGTAGGCCTTCAATAACCTAACAGCTCTGGGTTTCGCATACTTCAACCACCACTCAAGAGTATCTTGAAACCGGTGAATGTGGCGTTTCCAGTTATGCCATTCAGTGGCAAAGCTATCTTTCATGCCCAAGTGTGTCAGAATAGAATCATTTAACCTCCATGATCCTCTCCCACGGCGAGGTCCCAATTCTGGTTGGCGAATCTTGCACAGATACGCACAATGGTTTGAAAACTCCACCGGGCATACATCTGTTTCCCTCACGTGTTCTTTCAATTCCCCGCTGACATATATCCTATCCAGTCGAGAAGCACCATTATGGTAGTAGTACGTGTAACCGGCTAACCCCGACGGCTTCAGTTCCCATGTGTCTTTTAAGCGTAACCCTTGTATTAACGCAGATAGCGCAGGGCAGCCCTGAAATTGGCCACTTTGATCTTTGGGTGATAGCACTGCGTTAAAATCCCCACCGAGGATTATATTGCCGGTAAGATTATGGAGAAGTGGGAGAATATCTGTGGTATAAAAGAGCCAGCGTTGTATCTTGGCCTGCGAATCAGAGGGAGCATATACATTTACAATCAAAAGATCTCGAATACGGATACTGAGTCCGCGTGAGTTGACTAACTGGACTGGATCCGCATATGGTATATGGTCCTTAATGTAGATGGCTGTACCACGTTTGTGCTGATTGACATTAACTATTTTATCGTAGCCTGAGATGGTAAGGAGGTCTTCAGTAGCCACTTCTTGCAACAGAACAATATCCACATCTTGGTCTCGAATGAGGTTGCGTAAGAGCGACTTTTTACTAGCAGTTTGAATGCAATTTACATTGAGTGTCATTAGAGTGTATGTCAACAACATCGTCAGATAAATAGACATGTTTTTTTTAAACAAAATAAACAAGATGGAGCTGGGGTGGTCTTTAACGCTTGTCGCTCGACTTCCCGCCTTGTAGTCGGGGGTCCCTGACACCCGCATAAGGCTTGTGCGTTCCCTCTTTTGACGCCCGGATTGTTTTAGCTTTGGAGGAGGTTTTCAAAGGTGCCTGTTCTTTAGGAGTTAGTTCCTTGTTGTCCATGATCCCTTGGTCCCGTGACCCCGTCTCTTCTGTATCCATGTGTCTGGAGGGGTCGTCTTCTATTTCATACTGTGCCCGTTCAGACCGGAGTCCGCACGACCACATATGCATTTTACCAAGAATCAGTCAGCACGAGAGTCAAAATATCCCGGGGCGCCAGATGGGTTAAAGTTAATCGCAAAAACGACATCAAATGAAAAAAATACTTTACTGATTTTGGGCTCAATGCAACAATAACGATAGAAGGAGATTCAACTGGGCATAACACATCATGTAAAATTATCTCATTTTATTCTGAATTTAAAATTGACTGCAAAAATAAAATGCTCAAAGCAGCATCATTCACGTGTGGCGACCCACATCACTATTTACTCAATGTACAGAAATATTCCAACACATTGGACTATAATTTTGGAGACACAAGTCTGATTATCAGTCCTGTAGACTGTGTTCCAAAACTATATCCATTATTTATTATTAAATCCAGTTCAAAATTTAATTGTCTTTACTGGAAATACTGTAGTTCACTGGTTGAATTTTTACATAATATTAACACTCGTAGAATAATTGTTCATAGAATTTTTAACTTTCACTTATTTTTCCAGTTTCAAAAAAATATTGTCAAAAAATATTATTATCTCTGAATCAACACAAATTATGTACACATATTAATAACAACATCTGAAAAGTATTTGACCATTGAGCATAGCATCGAAGAACTGTGCGAAGCACAACCAAATTAATTGTTCTTCTGACATTAAATGCTTCGAGAAGTGACTCGATTATGAACTTCAAGTTCCTAACAAAATATATGATTTCTGAATCATCAACTTGATCAATAAATTGTTGGACCATTCAACTATTCGATTCTCCACTTGGAATCATTATTAAGAAAAATATTTATATTTGTGGCCATTTTAGTAACTTTCACAACTTGCAATTCTTCGACAGAATGCGGAAATAAGAATTGTAGCTTCATAATAAATTCATTTAGTTCATGGCACTAGGATTGAAAACATCCTTCAAATTATTCGTGGTTATAAAATTATTTTTAATTGGCAGTGGCCCATTCTATTATTTGTGTAAGAACACAACATTCCAACAACAACGGCAAAGGTCTTCCTCTGAAGAAGAATAAAATACTATCATGACAAATCCGGGTTCTAGCAAAATCAAAGTCTTAATGGAATCCGTAAACAAGGTTGAAATAAGAACTGATGGTTTTTAAGAAATAACCTTTGGGTCATTCATACGACGCAATGTGTAGTTCCAATACTCCTTCTTTAACACTGAGTCATCGAACCTGCTATTTGATTGATGCTCAAATAAAAACCTCCTCATTCCTGCGACTTAAACATGCGCACCTGGGAATGGCATTTCAACTACTCCACACACATAAATTTTCTTCCCAAAATTTATACAATAAATCAAGCCTCTGCTTGTTATCAACACTGGAAGATTAATAAACTTACAAGTTTATTTTATTTTACCATTCAGTTCAACCCGTGAAGCTACCACACTTATGATAATCTTTATTTCACTTTCGAATGTGTATTTACGTCATGATTTTATATAAATACAAACATATCCTAATTGATACAAATATCATTTGCTTCCCGTTTCATGCCTCTCCGTGTTATCTGAAAAATATACTTTGCTCATTGCAAATATTAACTGTTCAACCAGAACTGTAATGTTGGTTGAATGCGGGCTTGCGCTAACCACTCTCCTTCGGAAAATCACCTGTTCCAAACTAGAAATGATTAAACTACTTCATAGGCTCTCTCTCAATAAATGTGATTATTAGAAAATATAAGATCCAAGAATTATTTAGAAAAGTTATGAAAATCATTATTATTATTATTAGTGGATTATTATTATTATTATTATTATTATTATTATTATTATTATTATTATTTATATTATTTTAAATGTGTTTAATTATTATTTCATTATGTGAGAATCCACATGTTCGATTCTTCGAATATGGATAAAATATCCATCTCTCAACAAAAATAATTATTAACTTTTACAGTTACATCGGCTGATTACCGTGATTATCAAAAAATATGAAACATTCAAATAAATGCTCGTTCTGCTCGGTCATCGATCCTAAACTGTTCTGAGTGCTGAAAATACTCAGAATAACTCTAATATGTCCTGCGTAAATCAATGCAAGATTTAAATACGAAGAAAAACAAATGTGTTGGTCATCTGCAGAAAAAGAGTTTGTTCCAATTAGCTAGGCATAATATAAAGTCAAAATGTGGCTTACATTTCTCGTTGGTCTTGAAGCGTAGTGAACCTGGTCAGTACCAGATTTATCCAGATACATGCCCTATCGGACACGCACGTCTAATCCTTGTATCGGCCGCCATTATATACCCACAATCTGTCTAACACGACATAGTGGAGATATTTCTTGAAGTTTGAAGTAACTGCTGATCCATTTTAATATTGACTTCTATTAAGTCCATAGCATTTCGCTTAAATGGGGTCAGATCTAAGTGATCTATTCTCAAATATGTCAGTTGTAACATAACTCACGGTAATCTTTTCAGTACAAGAAAACACTGACAGTCTAAACCAATCAACGGCTGTTCTGAAGATCGTTCCCTGGGCATGGCTTATCACCATCTATCATGCGCGAAGCAACATGTAGTTTCCCTTTGTCGGCTAATGAACAACACCGTGATAGACTGGCCTTCAATATACTGAAAGATCGGAGTGGTTATCAAGTTACAATTTATGAAACTGACTAAATTGGACTAAAATATCCAAGTATTGAATGATTATTACTGGACTGTGACAAAGTACTTTCTTGACAAAGTCTAGCATATGTCCATATAGAAATAAAATATTTCACCAGTGTCCGTAGAAAAATAACAATCACCTTAGTGATTCTCTCTGCCGGAAACTTACTAAGTTCCACATGTATCGCAGCACTTTTGTGACTATCACAATTTAAAGATATCTTCTGCCTAGATATGGCAACCATGTGCCTTGGCTCAACGTGGCAGCACCTTGTCATGCAAGAGCTTGGTTCGAAGTGAGCTGATGTTGCTTGGGCCGGCCGGCTTTTATTCAAAACGGTCAGGTCCACGCTGCATCACGCTGAAATATGGAAATCCTCATATCTCTGGTATCCCTGGTCCGATTTACTTGATACTAAGTGCATTCTCTTTCATTTGGCCGTGCCAGTAATCTGATCCAAGTCTCAAGTCTCTACTCCATGGCTAACTATTTAATCAACAAATAGTCTCGACCTCTGCTACTACTCGCTACGTCACTTGACATGCTCTTGGCTGCATAAAGTTTCCATTCCCTTCTGGAAGTAATGGAGCGCGATATTCAAATATCTCAACTTTCAAAAGCGGCTGTAGCCTTTCCCTTGATATCTAGGTGTCTGAATCTTGGAATACCCATTCCTAGAGTTGGGCACATCCACCCCACACCTAGCAAAAAATAAAAATTGATTTTTTTTTATTTTTCCTATCTACACATTAAATCATCTGGTTCTTGAATAATCATCATCATCATCTTGTACAGTTTCCAGCCCCAGTCTGTTTGGAACATAAGCCTCGCCACTTAGTCCTTCCTTCCCACCACCTCTCCGCTGTCACTCTGGTCCAGTCCTCGCCTCTCTTCTTGACACATTCCTCCACTCCTTTCAGCCATCTATCTCTTGGTCTTCCCCTTGGTCGTTTCTTCTGCATCTGCATCTCATGTATCCTCTTGGGAATCCTCTTCTCATCCATTCTCTTTAAGTGTCCATACCACCTCAGTCTTGACGTCTCAATCCTACCTTGCAAGGGCTCCTCTTTCACCATTTCCCTGACCTTTTCATTCCTCAACCTGTCTCTTCTTGATACTCCGATCCTACTTCGCAGGAACTTCATTTCACCTGCCTGTATTCTGCTTATGTCTCTTTTCTTCATTGTCCACGTTTCTGAAGCATAGGTCAGTATCGGGATATAGTAGCTTCTGTATAACACTTCCTTGCTTTTTTGTGGGACATCTTTATTCCACACTAAGCTCCTAATGCTTCTCAGAAATGCTTCTGCCAGTCTGCCACGTTCCGTAATCTCTTTGTCATTTCTCCCATTTTCCTCCACTAGACTTCCCAAGTACTTGAGACTTTCCACCTTCTTCAGCTGCCCACCTCCAAGTGTTATCCCACTCATTGGTCTGTCCTTTTTCCTGGTCGTTAACAGGATCTCACATTTACTGATGTTGAACTTCCATCCGTACTCTCCCACTGTTTCTTCCCAAGCCTTCAGTTGCTCCTGAATGTGTCCTCCTCCTTGTTTCCCCAGACCATGAGATCATCTGCAAACACCATTGCTTTCATCTTATCTTCTCCTTGAATAATAAATCTTCAAATTCGCTGCATTATAAGTTCCCACGATATTACCAGTTCGTGTATTGGCGATCTCATAGCTTCCATTGTTGTTTACTTCCACAAAATCATCATCATTTGGATCCATGTCTCCCTGTAGAAAACTAAAAATGTTTCTAAAACGTCGGTCTCTCCTCTGGGATAAATGCAACAATCTTAACCTTCTCAAGGTATCCTCATCCTCCTGCGTCAAGTTAACTTGAAAAACCTTAGATGTAGACTCCACTGCTCTACTCAATAAATCGGCTCCAACGTTCAATTTTCCAGGAGTGTGTTCAATAACTAGGTTGAATTGTTGAATAAAAAGTGACCATCTAGTTATCCTATCACTGGCAAAGTTTGTTCTCAAGATAAACTCCAATGCGTGGTGATCAGTCCTCACAATTACTGAATGTCCAATTAACATTTTCTTCCACGACTCCAACGCGAAGATTACAGCAAGTGCTTCTAACTCTGTGGTGAAATAATTCCTTTCTGATGGACGAAGTTTCCTGCTTATGAACGCCAGGTAACGTCTCTTGTGATCATCATCTTCTTGAAGAAGAATAGCTCCAATCCCTACGGTGGATGCATCGGATTCTATGATGAAATTCTTGGTAAGTCAGGATACTCTAATTTCACGCTGTTTACCAATAACCTCTTGGCATCTTGAAATGATTGTTCACAATCTTCATTCCATTTCCATTTGTTTCCTTTTTTTAATAATTCCTGCAATGGAGCAACCGTCTTGGTGAAGCTTGGACAATGCCCTGCAAAGAATTGGCATGTTCCGAGAAAACTGCGGACATTCTTCACTCTAGTAGGTCTAGGGAAATTTGCAATCACCTGTATCTTTGTCTCATTGGGACGGTATCCTTCACCATCCAAAATGTGGCCCAAAAATTTTATTTCCTTCCGAAAGAACTGACATTTTCGAAGGTTTACTTTAAAGTTCGCTTTTCTCAAATTTGCGAATAACATCTGAAGATGTAATAAATGTTCCTCCTTAGTCTCAGATGCAATTACGATATCATCTATGTAACGAATTGCTATCTCTTTTAGTTCAGGACTCAAGTTTTGTTCCAGTGCTCTGATCAAAACAGATCCAGATGTTTTGACTCCAAATGGTAGACGGCGGAATACATATTTCTGCTGGTCAAACATAAATCCTGTAAACTTTTTGGAATCTTCACTAAGCCTAATGTGGTGGTAGGACGAAGTGAGATCAATGTTAGAGAACCAGACCTTGCCTTGGAATTTCCTTAACAGTTCCCTAATGATTGGTGGTCTCTCATACTCTGGCAGCAATCTTGAATTCAAATTTCGCGCGTCTAAACATAGTCTCAGACTTCCATCTGGCTTAGACACTACTGCTAATGGATTGACATAAGAGGTAGTGTACTTTTCAATCACATTGTTACTTTCCATCTCTTTGATAAGCACTTTTACCCTTTCTCGATGTTTTTCCGCTACCGGATACAATTTAGCATGGAAAGGTGCATCATCATTTACACGAATACGATATTCAAAATCTTTAATTTCACCAGGTTTAATATCAAAAATATCGTGGTACTCTTCCAAAATTTTTCCTAGCTCTGGGGACTCCTTCTCAGTGTAGACTTCTCTTCCTTCAGCTTCATGAAAAATCAGAGACCATTGAGCATCTCCCTCGATGTCTTCCTCTTCTTTTCCCTCGAAGTTAATCTCTTCGGTATTCTTGAATCTGATCGTCTCTGTCTTCATGTCTATCACTGCTTGATATTTCTGAATGAAATCCGCTCCCAATATCATGTCAAAAGCCATGTCCTTCATTACTACAAACACATGTCGGAAATCATGTCCTCCAATAGTAACACATAAGTATAACTGTGTTTTACACAGAGATATTTTGTTGGGTATTATTCCTTGGATTTTAATTCCTGATACTGGAATCTCCTCTAAATTCTCTTTGAGCTTCCACAGAATACAAAGCTTCTCGCTCACCAGACAAAGCATAGCCCCAGTATCAATTAAAGTATCGACAGGCATACCGAATACTTCGCATGATATGATTGGCATTTTAATTCTTGTACCCATTTCTTTCCGTTCGTCATTATGTTGAATTAAGTCATCATCCTCTGCTTGCCATTTAATAATTCTGGAAGTGAAAGTGTTTAAAATTCTATCTTCTACTGTGAATTCGAAGTTTTTTTTCTTTTCCATTCCCCCGGGATTGTTGTGTTCCCGATGGACCTGGTTCATTTGGCTCCTGTTCCAAGAACTGCAAGTTTTCTTGGTGTCTTTCTTCCAAGTTCTTCCTCGTCTCCTTATTGAACTCTTCATTGGACTGACGAGTATTCACATTCCCTCTATTATTGTAGTTATTGCTTCTACCATAGTACCTTCTTTGATTATCCCTTGGCCTTCTCCATCGAGTATTATATCGATATCCACCATCCGGTCTCGCATAAGGCTTGTAACTGTATCTGTTATTGTACTGATTCCATCCTCTTTTATCGGGCTCTTCCATCGGCGTTTTCTCTTCTCGCCCCTCTCGAATCTCTCGAGGTGTTTGGGAATAACTGTCGGCCATAACAGCGTACACAGCGTTGTTATTCTTTCCTCCCTTCTGATGGAAGAATTGAGCGTTCGTATGATCAAATTTCTGCAATACCTCGTCAAATTGCTCCATATTATAAATGTCAGCAGCGATCGAAGTTCTTTGGACGTCTGCTGGAAACTGACGTATTAATGCGGTAATTAATTCATTATCTGGCATCGGCGGATCTAAATGTTGTAGTTTAGAAAGCTGTTCAGAAAAGTACGTAGAGTATCGAGTAGGTTGTGACGTCGAGAATCTCTTTGAATATAATTCTGCTCTGACTTGCTGTTGGGTTTCCGGGGACCAAAACTTTTTTAATAACCCACGGGAAAACTCCTCAAAATTGGTGAGAGTGGACCTAAAAGCTCTAAACCAAAGAAGTGCAGGACCTTCCAAAAATTTCCCTATCACTCGGATCTGTCTTTCCTTAGGGATTTTGGAATATTTTAGGTAATCACCTGCTTCTCTCAAGAATTCTACGGGTGTCACAGAATCTCGCCCTGAAAATTTAGAAGGCTTATCCTCTACATTCTTGAATACAGTTATGGGGTTGGATTGAAATTCTGTCCTGACCTCCTCCTGTCTTTGACTATCAGTTTCTCTAGCTGCTCCTAGGTTTATCTGTATCTGTTCTTCTCCCCTTCTACTTGACATTTTCAACAGATGGTCAGACTGTTTCTCGTCCTTGATTTGGGTTTTCATAGCCTCAATTTCCTTATGGTTTTCTTCTGCCATTTTTTTAATTGCTTCGGTTTCCTTACAGTTCTCCTTGACATCAGTGGATATCTGGTTCATAACAGCCTCGTGACTTTTCAACGACCCTGTCACATCTGATATGTCCTTCTGAGTTGCTTGGATATCTTTGGAAATTACTTGAATATGGGATGACAAAGATTCCCTAATTTCCTTGACTCCCTCTTGGTTCTCCAGCTTGAGTGTGTCTTTAATTTCATCGATAACTGTGGTTTTAATTTCAGTTTGTAATTCATTAATCACACCTTCTCTTATTTCTCCCATTACGAGTTCTTTGAATTGTTCTGTCAAACGTTGAACAACTAGAATTGCCATCTCATTGCTCTCTTTCTTCACTCTGACTTCTAGGTTGATCATGTCATCACCAACTATCCTAAGACCATGTTCTATCCTATCAGCTAAGCTTTGAGATCTTAGATCGGCATCGCGAAATTTATCGTCCATTAAACTTGCGTTAGTGGCTAATGAAGTTTCGAACTCATGTGTTTTTTCGCATAATTTAGTCATTTTACTCTCAAGTGACATTTTCAAAATTTCGGAATTCTCTTTAAATGTATTTTCCATAGAATTAAATTTACTATTTAAATTTTCTTTCATGTTATCTTTTAACCTGCTTTCTAACAAATCGGAATTTTCCTTGAGTTTATCATCTAAACTTTCTTTCAAGTTATCTTTTAACCTGCTTTCTAACAAATCGGAACTTTCTTTCAAGTTACCTTTTAAAGAATCAGAACTTTCTTTAAGTTTATCATTTAAACTTTCTTGAAGTTTATTTTCTAAAGAATCAGAATTTTCTTTAAGTTTATTTTCTAAAGAATCAGAATTTTCTTTAAGTTTCTTTTCCAAAGCCTCTGTATTTTCTTTCATAATGGCTGCTACACGCCGTCCAGCTTCTTTGGAACTCTCTTCCAAACTCCTCATCATCCTCATCATCTCTTCCATAATTTTCAATTATTATTCAAAACTTAGGGGTATACATGTCGGCAGACACAAGCTTATAATTAGAACAAGAAATATGAATAGCTAATTGGAACACTCTGATAAAATGAGATTTGTCCTAATGTCGACGTGATGGAAAAACAAAATTCTCTACTTTTACGAATTACATTTACCACAATATCACAAGAAAAATATGCAAGTTCTCAAATATCCTCCACCTGGATTCTAATAATACGTATGTCCAGTCATCGAACGTTTACTACTGAATTTACTTGACGCCCTAATGGTTAAGCCATTATTAAAAATAATCAAACCCATTCTAATTATTAATCCAGTTAAATTTTAATTTTCCCCACTAATTGGGTTTCCTACTAATTTATTCATCCAAACCAGACATCTCTCAATTCCCAAAATATCTATATAAAAATTATCACAATTTAAATCGGCATGCGATTGACCGTGTCTAACTCGATCCCCACGTTCGAAGCCATTTCTCTCTCTATCTTATTTTATGTGCCCGTTTAGACCGGAGTCCGCACGACCACATATGCATTTTACCAAGAATCACTCAGCACGAGAGTCAAAATATCCCGGGGCGCCAGATGGGTTAAAGCTAATCGCAAAAACGACATCAAAAGAAAAAAATGCTTTACTGATTTTTGGCTCAATGCAACAATAAGGATAGAAGGAGATTCAACTGGGCATAACACATCATGTAAAATTATCTCATTTTATTCTGAATTTAAAATTGACTGAAAAAATAAAATGCTCAAAGCAGCATCATTCACGTGTGGCGACCCACATCACTATTTACACAATGTACAGAAATTTTCCAACACATTGGACAATTATCTTTGGAGACACAAGTCTGATTATCAGTCCTGTAGACTGTGTTCCAAAACTATATCCATTATTTATTATTAAATCCAGTTCAAAATTTAATTGTCTTTACTGGAAATACTGTAGTTCACTGGTTGAATTTTTACATAATATTAACACTCGTAGAATAATTGTTCATAGAATTTTTAACTTTCACTTATTTTTCCAGTTTCAAAAAAATATTGTCAAAAAATATTATTATCTCTGAATCAACACAAATTATGTACACATATTAATAACAACATCTGAAAAGTATTTGACCATTGAGCATAGCATCGAAGAACTGTGCGAAGCACAACCAAATTAATTGTTCTTCTGACATTAAATGCTTCGAGAAGTGACTCGATTATGAACTTCAAGTTCCTAACAAAATATATGATTTCTGAATCATCAACTTGATCAATAAATTGTTGGACCATTCAACTATTCGATTCTCCACTTGGAATCATTATTAAGAAAAATATTTATATTTGTGGCCATTTTAGTAACTTTCACAACTTGCAATTCTTCGACAGAATGCGGAAATAAGAATTGTAGCTTCATAATAAATTTATTTAATTCATGGCACTAGGATTGAAAACATCCTTCAAATTATTCGTGGTTATAGAATTATTTTTAATTGGCAGTGGCCCATTCTATTATTTGTGTAAGAACACAACATTCCAACAACAACGGCAAAGGTCTTCCTCTGAAGAAGAATAAAATACTATCATGACAAATCCGGGTTCTAGCAAAATCAAAGTCTTAATGGAATCCGTAAACAAGGTTGAAATAAGAACTGATGGTTTTTAAGAAATAACCTTTGGGTCATTCATACGACGCAATGTGTAGTTCCGATACTCCTTCTTTAACACTGAGTCATCGAACCTGCTATTTGATTGATGCTCAAATAAAAACCTCCTCATTCCTGCGACTTAAACATGCGCACCTGGGAATGGCATTTCAACTACTCCACACACATAAATTTTCTTCCCAAAATTTATACAATAAATCAAGCCTCTGCTTGTTATCAACACTGGAAGATTAATAAACTTACAAGTTTATTTTATTTTACTATTCAGTTCAACCCGTGAAGTTACCACACTTATGATAATCTTTATTTCACTTTCGAATGTGTATTTACGTCATGATTTTATATAAATACAAACATATCCTAATTGATACAAATATCATTTGCTTCCCGTTTCATGCCTCTCCGTGTTATCTGAAAAATATACTTTGCTCATTGCAAATATTAACTGTTCAACCAGAACTGTAATGTTGGTTGAATGCGGGCTTGCGCTAACCACTCTCCTTCGGAAAATCACCTGTTCCAAACTAGAAATGATTAAACTACTTCATAGGCTCTCTCTCTCTCAATAAATGTGATTATTAGAAAATATAAGATCCAAGAATTATTTAGAAAAGTTATGAAAATCATTATTATTATTATTAGTGGATTATTATTATTATTATTATTATTATTATTTATATTATTTTAAATGTGTTTAATTATTATTTCATTATGTGAGAATCCACATGTTCGATTCTTCGAATATGGATAAAATATCCATCTCTCAACAAAAATAATTATTAACTTTTACAGTTACATCGGCTGATTACCGTGATTATCAAAAAATATGAAACATTCAAATAAATGCTCGTTCTACTCGGTCATCGATCCTAAACTGTTCTGAGTGCTGAAAATACTCAGAATAACTCTAATATGTCGTGCGTAAATCATTGCAAGATTTAAATACGAAGAAAAACAAATGTGTTGGTCATCTGCAGAAAAAGAGTTTGTTCCAATTAGCTAGGCATAATATAAAGTCAAAATGTGGCTTACATTTCTCGTTGGTCTTGAAGCGTAGTGAACCTGGTCTGTACCAGATTTATCAAGATACATGCCCTATCGGACACGCACGTCTAATCCTTGTATCGGCCGCCATTATATACCCACAATCT
Source organism: Meconema thalassinum (assembly GCA_946902985.2). Classification (NCBI taxonomy): domain Eukaryota; kingdom Metazoa; phylum Arthropoda; class Insecta; order Orthoptera; family Tettigoniidae; genus Meconema; species Meconema thalassinum. Next base: position 94,900,457 of record OX336400.1, on the reverse strand, counting down.
GTCTAACACGACATAGTGGAGATATTTCTTGAAGTTTGAAGTAACTGCTGATCCATTTTAATATTGACTTCTATTAAGTCCATAGCATTTCGCTTAAATGGGGTCAGATCTAAGTGATCTATTCTCAAATATGTCAGTTGTAACATAACTCAGGTAATCTTTTCAGTACAAGAAAACACTGACAGTCTAAACCAATCAACGGCTGTTCTGAAGATCGTTCCCTGGGCATGGCTTATCACCATCTATCATGCGCGAAGCAACATATAGTTTCCCTTTGTCGGCTAATGAACAACACCGTGATAGACTGGCCTTCAATATACTGAAAGATCGGAGTGGTTATCAAGTTACAATTTATGAAACTGACTAAATTGGACTAAAATATCCAAGTATTGAATGATTATTACTGGACTGTGACAAAGTACTTTCTAGACAAAGTCTAGCATATGTCCATATAGAAATAAAATATTTCACCTGTGTCCGTAGAAAAATAACAATCACCTTAGTGATTCTCTCTGCCGGAAACTTACTAAGTTCCACATGTATCGCAGCACTTTTGTGACTATCACAATTTAAAGATATCTTCAGCGTAGATCCGGCAACCATGTGCCTTGGCTCAACGTGGCAGCACCTTGTCATGCAAGAGCTTGGTTCGAAGTGAGCTGATGTTGCTTGGGCCGGCCGGCTTTTATTCAAAACGGTCAGGTCCACGCTGCATCACGCTGAAATATGGAAATCCTCATATCTCTGGTATCCCTGGTCCGATTTACTTGATACTAAGTGCATTCTCTTTCATTTGGCCGTGCCAGTAATCTGATCCAAGTCTCAAGTCTCTACTCCATGGCTAACTATTTAATCAACAAATAGTCTCGACCTCTGCTACTACTCGCTACGTCACTTGACATGCTCTTGGCTGCATAAAGTTTCCATTCCCTTCTGGAAGTAATGGAGCGCGATATTCAAATATCTCAACTTTCAAAAGCGGCTGTAGCCTTTCCCTTGATATCTAGGTGTCTGAATCTTGGAATACCCATTCCTAGAGTTGGGCACAATACGACCATCGTATACCAGCGGTCTGTGGTTCACAACTAACTATGGACTGGTTTGAGGGTGGCATACTGGTAGCATTGTCTCCTGAGGTCACGCCTTCTGTGACCGCATTAGGGCTGGCAGTGCTAGTGTCAGGTTTCTGGTAAGTTTTAGGAACTAGAGAAGTGGCCGTCCTACCTAGACTGCCATTGTTGTATTGGCTAGTATCAGACGAACCTGGCAAGGCTGGCTTCCCGTGGAGTTCCTGTTGTAATGTGGGGGTATGTTGGTGTATACTAGCGGCGGGCAATTGCCCAGCTGGTTGCGGCGATAAGGCGGTGGAGTGAGAAGGCGACACGTCCATCGTGCCTTGTGCTACAGCTGACGTATCAAGTGGGGCAAGTTGTTCGGGAGAAATACTGACGTTAGATGAACAAGGTGCCGATAAGGCAGGCGAGACAATGTCACTGTCCTTGTTGGCTACAATTTCACTGATAAGCTTAGGGCCGGTTTTGTTTTCAGTTTCACCGCGCCTCACTGGGCATTCCTGTCTAAAGTGATCAGTGGCATTACAATAAAAGCATGATCAAGGTTGTCCATCACACACCACCTGTGCTTTGTAGCCATCGATAGAAATAACGGGTGGAATTGCAGTTTTTAGTTCAATCCGCATAGCCCGAATACCACTCAAAATATTGAATAGGTAGGTAGCTGACCATCGTTCGTTTCTAATTTCACGAACTTTCCCGTACTTACTAAAGTACGACATTATCCGGTCATTCGGCAGTTCAATGGGAAGGTTCATAATTCGGATTAGTTTGCTGTCAACATCCGCACAAGTTATATTTACCTCAGATATAGAGCCATTAAATTTCCGTACCTGGGATTTTCCGTTGGTACTGTTGAGGATCTTCTCCATCAGTAGTTTGCTGGTGAACTTGATGAAAACAGCAGTTTCCAGATTGTCGAGTTGAACGGCTTCTAATTGGTCCACGTTGATTTTTAGGGTGTACTGAATCCACTCATGTATTTCTGCAGGGCCTGGTTTATTGGCCTTGTCGGGGAAAGCACATTTTATCGTGTTTTTCCTAATGCTGTTGGTTGCCATTTTTACTGTACTTGAAAAGACTTGAAAGTTAGACACTCGAATACATGACTCACAACGAAGCTAAGCGCAGCGAACCGGTCGCTGCCAGGGTTCAGACCGGACTATGATTACTACTGGGCAACTCAGCCAGTCTATTACGATGACTGAAGCACTGTATAACTGAAGTTCCATCAATGGGTGAGAAACGCCTGATGTGTGCACTAACCTTCTTATAGGACTGTCAGGCGGTACAGTCGACGCGAGATGATCAGGCGCTACAAGACAGAGGCTCTATTGCCTAGTCATTGGTGGAGGCTGCAACTACTTGCACAAGAAGACTTCACAGTGCAATAGAATAAAACTGAAGGAGGGGCAAAGAAACGAAATGCGAACGTATTAACCTAGGAACGTATCCAAGTGCATTAAGGTACACTACGCGATTGTAGTTTGGCAGCTTAGTATTCGGAGATCTGAGGCTCGAACTGTAACGTTGACAATGGCTATCCTGAGTGTGGTTGTTTGTTTGCTGTCATAGATTAATAGACATTGAGAAACGTCTAAAATATTTCGGATTGTCGCCAATGTTGGATTTTAAGAAATGTAGTTGAGGATTATTGTGTATGTTCATTATTCAAACGTTGACTTCGATCGCATGATTAGGACACAAGAAATTAGATCTTAATTGTAAAATTGAGGTTATTGAGGTTATGTAAACAATAGAACTAAATTTGATGTCAGTGCATTGAAATTTGTATAGTCATTTGCTGTACCAAGTTTCACTGCCTTCGAATGGTTAAATCGCTAGAAAAAACTATTAAAATATTTCAACTTCGCTTGGCCGCCATGTTCGTTTTGTAGTTAACAGGTTTTTTAAAGTCATACAGATGTATTCTAGTAGTGCCCTTTATCACCATACAAAATTTCTGGGTGATATGAGTAATAGTTGCAGAGATGTAGAAAGCCGGTGAAATATTTCGCACAGTCGCCATGTTGGATTGGTGAGACGCAATACAATTTAAAGGGCAAAGTCGGGGAGAGCCAAAATAGTACTATGACCTTACTGACTTTCATTGAAATCGCTCCGGCCGTTTAAAAGTTTGTAGGGGGGGGGGGGGGGGCACACACCCTGACGCATACAAACATACACACACACACACAGGGACAAAAGGTGATCTCATAGGCTCATTCTTTAATAAATGAAAATAGCCTAAAAATATTTTTAAAGGAAATTTTTCAGTCATCGTCATCAGTCTAAAATTCACTCTCGTACCCTTCACTCAGCGTTAAAGGCTTACTTATTTCCTCTTCATCCAAATTATGTTAATGTTAGCTCCGAGCAAGAACGTAAACAATCACAACTTCAAACAATCGCATGCGTGGAAAGTCAGCTGACTGCAGCATTTTCAAAGAATAATTATTATGAATCCAATAATTCACGGAACTTAAACACATCGATGTATCCAGAGAGAGAATGATTCCCGGGTTGTCTTAGATGCAACAGTTATTTATGTAGCGAATGATGCTATAGACACAATCAAATAAATATCACATGAGTCGTCAAGTTATAAAACTCGTTTAATCCACTTGTGAATAAGAATCATTTTCATGAGAAACGTTTCTCTGGACTTTGCCTCACGTATCTTTTGTGTTTGTTGTTTTCTACTTTTTGCTTTGTGTTTTTGGTTTTGTGTTTGCTTTGTACTTATGCTTTTGAATTTTACTTTTTGCTTTTCTTTCTTGGCTTTGTGTTTTCTACTTTTGCTTTTTTGAATTTTGCTTTTTGCTTTATATTTCTTGTTTTTTGTTTTCTGCTTTTGCTTTTCTGTTTGAATTGTGCTTTTTGCTTCGTGTCTTTTGTTCTTGGTTTTGAGTTTGTTTTCTGGAAAATCAAAATAAAACATAATATTAAAATGAAATAAAAATAATTAAAAATAATAATGTTACATTATTCTTATTCACGAGTTTTCTAACTTGACGACTCATTTATGCAGTACCGTACAAATGACAAGGTACATTTGCCAAATGAGGCCAACTTAACGTTTAAAGATTTTTATATTTTTACTGGAAGGGGAAATATCTGAACATTGTCGTGGATTTCACTTGAAAGCCAAGCGGTAATGAAAACATGGCTTGATAATTACGTAGAATGACTGGAAAATATTTCAGTAAAAATACAATATTTGAGATGTGAGAAACGGGCCTTAAATGAAACACCCGTTACAAATGTAGATAAAAAGAGATAATGAAATGCACATTAATCCGAAAATATCAATACAGTATATTAATCTACAATTCACATTATTTGAAATTATTTGCACCAGGTTTGTGCATGTCAAATTTCGAAAACTTGAAAAAGGTTTAATAAAATACCTAGAAATAGTAACAAAATTAGCTATGGACACCGTTTACTACTCGACTGAAGCAAACATCGTGGAATCGATCGCTTCAACAGTAATTGTAGTTTCTAGTCTAGCCCTTAAAGGTTAGTAGCTATCAGAAACACTAAGAACCTTGTGGAATTTCGAATATTCTACTAATAAAATCACAAATTGGCCTTATTTGGCTCAAGTACCTTACTAAATTGCAATATCAAAGTTTTCCAACCACACAACTGCTTCGGGTTGGCTTCATTCAGCTCTTCCAGAGATCCAGAGAAAGCACGAATTGGACAGTCTTGCTCAACATGCTGAGGATTGTTTGAGCTACATTGCTGCAGTCGCAGTGAGGAGAATCTTGCCATCCCCTTTTGAAAGAGTAATGTCAGTTCTTCCTGTGCCACAACGTATACGGTTAAGTTTGCACCACGTAGCGTGAGGTAGGTTGAAACCCGCCGGTTTTAGAGTTGGGTTGTCAATTCGTAGGAAGATTCGTTGGAGTGAAGATGTCCATTCTGCTTCTCATGTAGCCATAGGATCGAATACACCGGAATCCAGGATTTAAGCGCTTCTCCATGCAGGTTGACGAGACTTAAGTCGGGGTGTGGCACACTGCTAAATGACATTGTGAATAGGGAGAGCTTCATTATTCAACATTCTAGACCAGGGGTCTTCAACCGGTAGGTCGTGACCCCCTGGGGGTCCCAGGGTGTGTCATGGGAGTCGTGAGATACGGAGAAAAAGTAAACCAAGTGAGTTATTGCTGTAGTTTTTTATTAAAAGAGGAATACACTCACATTGTATTAAATTTTTACTTTTTTCTATTCTTTAATGAGAAACTTGAGCGTGTTAGGAATTAACCAGTTTTTGAATTAATGTTTATTAATTTTAGTTACAAGTGCTTTTATGAATAAAACTTAACAATTATTGTAATTTTTGAATTATTGTTTTAACGTTTTAAAAATTGGGTCGCATTGTCTAAAAGATTGAGAAACCTTGTTCTAGACCATAATCGAGCAAGAGCTTTCCGTCTTCTTAGATAATAATAATAATAATATCGTATCACTTCGGGTGCCGGGTGCAAGCTTTGTTAATTGACGCCCACAGGACAACTTGCATTTCGAATTTTATCGCTCCTTGAAGCGCTATGAAAGTCAAGGAGGTTAGATATCTAAGCTCCTTAACACTAGAGCACTTTCTAGTAGAGAAATGAGAAACTTTTTGTTGGCGAAAAATCCCGAGATTAATTTTGCTATTATGATCATGGCCTACTGAATTCAAATGAGTTCTTTAACATGCCAGCATCTTATGACACGCATATCGTGATTTTTGAAGCCTTTAAAAAAATTATCACTTACCACGGCCAGGAGCGAACCTGCAAGCTTGGAGGGTTGGCAGTCCGACATGATAACCACTCACCCACCGTGGCAAGCTTGTCTTCTTAGATGAGGTGGTGTGATGTTGCTAATACCGGGAGCACTGCTTGATGAAAAAAAAAACTTATGCAAAATATAAAATCGGGGCGGATAGATTAGCCCGTGGAACTATAAGAATTAAGACATCCTAGCGTAACAAAAATGGTCACAAATGAGGAAGTCTTTAGAAGAGTAGGAGAGAGAAGGTGATTCATTAAATATTAAAAAAAAAAAACGGAATCACCTTGTGGGCCACATACTGCTACACAATGGACTGCTTAAGATTATAACCGAGGGAACAGTAGACGGCAAGAATTATGCTCCATCGGACAGATGGCCGTTGGCGAATACGGTGTGAAACATCTGAAGTAACAATCGCCGGCAGGTTCAGGCCGGAGGAGAGAGCGTCTCTTCTACACTATAATATTACAAGATAAACTTCTAATTTCGAACGGCCCACGTCCTTTAGAACAGTTTAAAAGATAACATACAACTTCTTATCAAATATTGATTTAGACTAAACGATTTCTTCAGTGGAGTATATATATATATATTTTACATATAAAGCATTCCATACCAATATAACAGCTTAGGTTTTCACGGCCGGCGTTCATAATTAAGTGCAAGTTTTTCGGGCTTGTAGGCCGTGGTCCAGACAGGATATCTCCCGACGTTTCACCGGAAACTGCGTCCGGCATTATCAAGGGTTCCGCTCCTTTCCTTGGTCAGCAGTGGAATGAGGAAGAGGCTTGAAATAATGGGTAACGGTTTGTAGTGGGGTATTGTTGTATGAATATGACTGTTGGTTGGGTGGATCTTGGCGATGAACTAACGGCTGGAAGGTAGTTTTGGATCTTCAAATTAGCATGGTGAGCCGAGCGTTCTCTTCGCATTCCGGCTGGATCGTCTAATCTCACGTACATGTTGTGGGGTGTGGTGCGTGCTCCGGCTTCGGCGACCGAGCTTGTGAGGGTCAGGTGTTCCCTGGGCGACTGCCGGGCTGTAGCGGGAAGGTTCTTCAGGTTGACGTGTGAGTGATTTATTGTCCTTGGTGTTCCTAAGGGCCGGGATCCATGTATTACGCACACGTTCAATTTCTTCCTTCCGATTGAAATTGTCGGGGTGTTTGAAGACTTCTATGGCTTCCCGTTGCAGCCTGGCGTGGTAGTGTGTGGTCGTGGAGAGTATCTCCGTGTCCCCGTAATGTACATCGTGACCGGGCAAGAGAGAATGCTCAGCGACTGACGATTTCTCAGTTTGACCATTATTTCAAGCCTCTTCCTCATTCCACTGCTGACCAAGGAAAGGAGCGGAGCCTTGATAATGCCGGACGCAGTTTCCGGTGAAACGTCGGGAGATATCCTGTCTGGTCCACGGCCTACAAGCCCGAAAAACTTGTACTAAATTATTCCATACCAAGTTTGTATTATTTCCATCAGTAGGCTATATTGCATGCAATACTCAAACTAGTGAAATATAGGCCAGGCTCAAGATATCAGCTTCCATCTGGTCTTGTATCTGACATGGCTCAGCTTTTTAAAGTCACTTCTGCACTTAATATTACACGATAAACTTTTAATTTCGAACGGTCAACGTCCCTGAGAACAGTTTTAAAGATTCTCGGTTAGATAATCGGAACTGGTGGACCCATGTTATGGATTATAAAGTTTGCACAATTCACACGGCCGCCATCCTGAAATCGTACGGCTAATGACCTTGTAGTTTGGGCACAAGACGCGTCTCATATGATGGTATGTTGTTACCAAATTTGGTTGAGATCGGATTTTTAGTTTAGTCGTTATTTGATTTTACGTTCTGAAAGTTTGAGTGGCCACCATTCAGTTTTGGTAAAGATGGCAGCGATATAAAACATGACACTGAGGTACCCTTTGAGTACACTCACACACACACACACAGACACACAAGCATTGGCCCATTGTAGATCTCATAAGTCTACTTTCATTTTTTGCAAAAATCGAAAGTAGGCTAAAAATATAACAATGTTTTTTAAATGAACGTGTAAAAAGAAAGGAACGACATTAGGAGGTAGGAATCGAACCCACCTCTTCTCAGTTTTGGCTCACAAGGCTGAGTGTACCCCGTTCCAGCCCTCAGACCAGAATTCAACTTCTTGGTAGAGAAAGGAATCGAACCCGGACCTCCACGGTGACAACAAGCTATTTCGAGTATATGAAGGACCTACCTGTATGTAGAGACTGTTTCAGTGATCATTGTGCATACACTGAGGGAGGCTATCGACGGGGACAAGAACCAAATGGAGGTGTTTCCGGACTGGGGTTCTCGTGTTGTAGCGCTTAGCATTCTTGGCTGTCATCTCGGAGGACCGGTTTCGATTCCTGGATCTGCCTAGGATTTTAATTATGGTATCAGGACTGGAACGGGGTACAATCAGCCTCGTGAGGCAAACCTGACATTCGATTCCCACATCAGCCATCCTGGAAGTGGTTCTCTGTTGATTTTCACTTTTAGTCCACGTGAATGCCAGGATGGTTCCTAACTTAAGGCCACGGTAGCCTCCTTCCCAATCCTCACCTGAATTACAAAGACACACACTATACACATAGCATCACAATAACGCAGGTTATCTGACAAATTTTCAAGCCTCTCAACTAAAACCACAACAATATCTCAAAAAGAGCCTTGTACCAGTCTCCAGCATCCATGTAAGGTTGGATAATTGTTCACATTATTTACTGATGTGCAACATCTTTCCACTCGGTATCTGGATATTTTTGTGGCACTCGGTAGCTGGAAATTTTTGTGGGAGTGATTTTGGAAAAGGTACGGAAGTGGATGAGACGGAAGAGCATGGGACGGAAACAACGAGCGCGCGCGGTGTCGGCGATCGGTACAACGACGTACTGTAGACCATGTGACTATGTGGAATGTAAATCGCATACGGTTTACCTCAAGGTTTGGAGCTGCCATTAAAGAAATTCCTACAATAAATCATCTTCAAGTAGTCCTTCATTGGAGTGAAAATATTCATTACATCATATCTGCTGAAAACAAATACGATTTATTCAATCTTCATACTTTTGCTGTATTCTTATTTAATGTAAGAACTCGATACCTCGAGTGCTATATCGCATCAACAAACACTACAAACAACGTAGGAATTCAGTATATTAACACCGACTACTATCAATAATTGAAACTTCGTTGGTCTAAACGTATCACTGGGAGAAACACATTTAATATACCTACTGTACACTAATTTTTAATCACGCCTATACTTGGCAGTGCACTCTATCGGCAAAGAGAGGACATGCGTTCACTAACTGGTCGGTATAGAGTGCAGCTCGCATCAAGTAGGCAGTGGATTGCTCCCGCATACCGTAATTCAACTAGTTGAAGGTAGATGTCACTACTGCAGATCCATTGGAGAACTTAGTTTTAATTAAATATATATTTTCCGTTGCAAAATACACAATATAATTCTCAATTGCATAATGCCTCAGTCCTCAAAAGACAATAAATATAAAACAATCAAGCAAAAAAAAATACAACTCTCTTGGTATTAGAACCCCAGCCGGCCGGATGAGAGACCAACGGTGTAACCTCAGACCTAATTATGTCCTCCGAAACTGAATGTTATCAATCAATTAAGATACAACCTCTTAGCCAATAATGACTTTGTCTAAACGGTTTCTTCACTGGAGTATATTTCTAACAATGTTCATTTCATACAAAGTTCCTATTATTTATATCTGTAGGCTATAGTGCATGCAACATACTCAAATTAGAGAGATATAGGTCAGAACGAGAGATCAGCTGCCAACTTGTCTGCAACTGAGACAGCTCAGCTTTTTAAAGCCACTTCTGCACTATAATATTACGATATACACTTTTAATTTTCCATTGCAAAATGCACAATATATTATCAATCGATTAAGATACAACGTCTTAGCAAATAACAATTATAATTTATTACCGTCAGGATTTGGCACTGGAGTTTTACAAGTAGTTATTTCAATGACCAACAGAGGTCACTGTTAACAAGAGATTTGCGCTCCCGTCACCCACATTGTAGGATAACATGTCACATGTTACAAATCACATGTGACTACTGTTAGACTCGTATAATTTTTATTTATTCAATTAATTATTTATTTATCTATTATAGTCGGGACATGTGGAGTTGTTAGGATGACTTGTTTCAACCGCATGTAAATATCTTAACATCAACGAATCTACGACAGTTTATATTAGGTACGATTGTTTCTTGGTATGATAATTGAATTTCATCTGACTATTAGCAATATCATAGAACAGCTGTTACAATACGCTCTACGTTGATAGAAAAAGGTGGCTTCGGTGGCGTAGTTGGTAGCATGCTGAGCTTCTATGCCCAAGATAGCGGGTTCAAACCCGGCCGAAGCCGTCAGATTTTTTAAGAGTGTTAAAAATCCCTCAGTATGCCTTCCTTCGGAGGGGAAGTAAAGCCGGCGGTCCCATGTCATAGATGTATGGCATGTTAAAGAACCTTCCACCAATTACACCAGTGTGAAGCTAAATTGTATAGGTTAGGAATGTAAACAACGCTCTTAGGTTTCTACGTTCGTTGCCAAGAGCCGACTGCGATGGCGTCTAGTAGCTAAGTTTCTGAACTAGGTCTAGTAGTCGTTGACGGTGGCGTTTGGCGGCAAAAGTAGGAACTATTTGAAAAATTCAAAGTTGCATTCCTCACTTGAATTAAAGAACAGATACACACACTAATACAGCCATCTCAATTAACACCGTTTATCAGACAGATTCTACACACACCCAAAGTACACGGGGCTACATGACTGCGTTGTCGCAGCCCCTAAACTGAGGAACCAACCAACCAACTTGATAGAAAAAGACTTCTGAAAATGTTTACCTAACAGGAGTGCAATAGGAGAAGAAGCTATTTTGGCAGCCTGTTGCCTAGAAGGAGTTTGACAGGAGTTGAAGCAACTTTGGAAGAATATTAACTAAAAGGAGTTTGACAAGAGATGGAGCAACCCACCGTTACTCTAAAATTGAATAAATTCTACAAGATTCATATTTTATTTTTTTATTTTAAAATTATTTTACATGATCTTGAAGATGGCAGTCTTGAGTTTTAGATGGAGACGCAACGCTCATTAACCAATAATAACAGGGGCTCCAGCAGAGCTACTGAGAAGGATGTTACCCCTGCTAGTCAGGAGACTGGGAGACGAAATGAGGCCTGGAGATGCGACGAGTCAGGATGAAGAGATGAGTCCAGGAGAGGCGATCAGACCAGAGGAAGAAATAAGACTGGGAGAAGATATAAGTCCAGGAGAGGCGATCAGACCGGAGCTGATGAGTCCTGGAGAAGACAGCAACAGTTGCCTCTTGTCCCTGCTATCCTCCTGAGGATAGGGGAAGGCGGACACAGCGACAAAGGCCACCACAGCGAGGACAATCTGCAACAACAAACATAACATTCAACAATAACTAAAACATTATTACAGTGACTTATATGACAGTCAGCGCTATCAAAACTCAAGGCTTTAACAAGGATCAGAAGTAAATTATCAGTCAAATTCTAATAATTACAATTGTCGACCTTTAGCAAGTAAGTATATTACGTGGTTTTAAATTTCGAAATCAAATGTCACTGGGTCTAATCTGAAATAGAATCTGAAAGATTTGGACATAACTTTCCACTTCGAAAATATCACTCGCATTAAGTACGAATCGAACCAGATCCGTTTAGTGTGAAGCAAACAGTTAAATCTCTACCCTATTACGCCTAAATATTCCTGTAAAATTAACAAAGAAAGAAAGAAAGAAAGAAAGAAAGAAAGAAAGAAAGAAAGAAAGGAAGAAAGAAAGAAAGAAAGAAAAAATCAATAAATAACTTAATTGATTTTAAATAAATAGTTAATAAAATAAGAAAGCAAGCAAGCAAGAAAAAATGAAAGGAAGAAAGAATTGAAAGAAAGAATGAAAGAAAGACGAATAAAGAAAGATGGAAAATAATAACAAAGAAAGAAGGAAAAGGTGAATTAGATAAATAAATAAGTAAATAAACAATAAAAGAAAGAAAGACAGAAATGAGACAATAAGGAAATAAAGAAAGAAAGAAAGAAAGAAAGAAAGAAAAATTTAAAGATTAAATAAATAAATAAATAAATAAATAAATAATAAATACCCAATAATGGAATTGGTGTTGTTCTTGTAGTTGATTTATTTAGGGGCTTAGCAACTTGTTGGTCTTGTATCCCCGTGTACTTGGGTGTGTGTGTGTATTTGAGGCTAGAATTTGGAAAGGAGGTGGCATTTGCCTGGAGTAGAAGTGGGTAAACAACAGAAAATAACGTGTAAGATGGTTTAAATGAGAATGGAACCCGGTATCATCTTAATTTTGCCTCAAGAGGCTGAGTGAACCTCGTTCCAATCATCAGACTAGAATTAAATTTCTTGGCAGAGCCAGGTTGGAATTGGAAACCCCAGGGGTGAAAGCCGGGAATGCTAGCTAATACACAGTCAGGTGGTCTGTGGCGTAGTGACTAGCATTCTAATCTCCGCGGATCGGGCTTTGCCATCCTAGAAGTCATTTTTCGTGGTTTCGCTAGGCGAATTCTGGGATAGTACCTAAATTGTAGCCACGGCCGCCCCCTATCAAATCCTAGCCCCAATTACAAACGATGATGTTTTTGCTTGTACATCGTTGTCATTTAGCCACCTGTACTCTGGTGAGTGTGGAATTTTGTCTGATAACCTGTGTTACTTGGATGGTTGTATTTGCGTATTTGTAATTTAGGTGAGTATTGAGAAAGAGGCGGCCGTGGCCATAAGTTCGGCGCAATCCCAGCATTAGCCTGGAGTTGAAGTGGGGAAAACTATGGAAAACCACTTCCAAGATGTCAGTTTTGCCTCGGTTAGAACCCAGCCGAAGTCGTAGGATTTTTAAGAAGGTTAATAATCCCTCATTATGACTTCCTTCGTAAGGGAAGTAAAGCCGGCGGGCCCATGTCATAGATTTATGGCATGTAAAAGAACCTTCCACTAACTAAACTTGTGTGAAGCAAAATTTGTTGGTTAGGTTTGATTAATACTCTTAAGTTCCAACGTTGCGATGCCATCTAGTAGTAGCTAAGTTCACAGCTAGGTGTCGTGGACGGTAGCATTTGGTAGCGAAAGTAGGAACTACTTGAAATTATCGTCTCCAGGCTTTACTTGAATTAAAAAACAGATAGCACACACTAATACAGTCATCACAATTAACACCGGTTATCAGGCAGATTCTACACACACCCAAAGTACACGGGGCTACATGACCGCGTTGTCGCAGCACCTAAACTGAGGAACCAACCAAGTTTTGCCTCACGAGGCTGAGTGGATCCCGTTCCAGCTCTAAGATTAGAATTGAATTTCTTGGCAGAGCCGGGAATCGCACCCGAACGTCCGGGGCCTACAGCCAATTATGTGGTGATCAGACATAAATTACTGCTATATTATTCCTGTACTATTGAGGCGATTTGGAAGATTTTGGTACAGACCACACCTTCTATCTCCCTCTGGTTTAAGATCTTGCATTTTCTAAAACATACACCTTAGTGTTCTATGTAGAGTATATGAAAATGAAAATCTACAGCCTGCTTTTAGTCGACCGACCGGGTCAGGGAATGTAATAAGTGAAGCCCCCATCTAGCGGCGAAGATATGAACTGTGCCGGCTGCCGAAGCCTGTCGCACTCCCCTGGGGCAATGATTAAATGAATGAAAGATGAAATGAAATGACAGTGGAGAGTGTTGCTGTAATGACATTGTGACCGGGAAAACCGGAGTACCCGGAGAAAAACCTGTCTGCCTCCGTTCTGTCCAGCACAAATCTCACATGGAGTGACCGGGATTTGTACCACGGACCTAGCGGTGAGAGGCAGGCGTGCTGCCGCCTAAGCCATGGAGGCTCCCTATGTAGAGTATATGATGTTCCTAACTTTTAGGCGATTCAGGGTTATCTATACATGCAAGCCTTCAATGTGTTCATGGAACTTCAAATCCTCAGCAGGACGATGAAAGCCATCCTTACACAAAACTCACCTGTCCAGAAGATTATGTTAGCTGTTCACTGATTCAAATAAGACGTTCTAAGGATATGATATGGAAATGTGTGAGGCATGAAATCTTTTGCATTTATCATGTCTTTTGATTTAATTTTCCGAGTAACAACGCTCAGCCTAAACACCCAGAGGAACTATAGCAGGAGGTTATTAATAAAAGATTAGCAGTTCAAACCAGGCAGAAGTCGTCGGATTTTTAATGGCGTTAAAAGAATCCCTCAGTATGCCTTCCTTCGGAGGGGAAGTAAAGCCGGGGGTCCCATGTTATAGTTTTATGGCATGATAAAGAACCTTCCACCTTACACTTGTGTGAAGCTAAATTATAGGTTAGATTTGACTAACGCTCTTAAGTTCCAACGTTCATCGCCAGGAGCCGACTGCGGTGGCATCTAGTAACAATGTTCGGAACTAGTTGTTCGTTGAAGGTGGCGTTTGGTAGCAAAAGTTAGAACTACTTGAAAATCGAATGTCTGCGGTCCTTACTTGAATTAAAAACAGATAACACTCACACAAATATAGCCATCACTATTAACACCGGTTATCAGACTGATTCTACACACACCCAAATTACACGGGGCTACAAGAGCACGTTGCCGCAGCCCCTAAACCGAGGAACCATCCCACTTACCAACCAACCGTAATGAATCGCATAGTTATTATATTAATATCTGAGACCTCATCACTACTAATGTATTAAATGTGCAAGGTATCGTTCAACATATTATAATATCCCACATCCATGATTTATTTGAAGTTATCCTAGTGGTTAATTTGTCAACAAAGCGTACCTATATGTATTAAATTTTAGCATTGGATTAAATATGACATTAGTTACATTCGAGGTCCCCTTAATAATCGTATATTTTGTGAGAAAATCTCTCTATATAAAAATGAATGTTACGTGATAGTTTGTATGCATGTGTGTCTTTATGCGTCCATTTTGTGAGTTGTTGTGTACACTCTAGGGAAGGTTTCAGACTTAGTAAATCAATTTTACAATAGGTAGCGCACGAGTAGTTTCAACAAGTGCGTGACAGCGCTCGAATCGTTTCAACAAAGTCCCTTATGCGCTCCAATACCTTTCATCCGATTGCGATGAAACTTTGACGTGTTTTTGTGTACACTTCTGCGAAGTTTCTGACTTAGTAAATCCATTTTACAGTACGTAGCGCACGATTAGATACAACAAATGAGTGACGGTGTGAATTGTTTTATCAAAATCCCGTATTCGTTCATATACCTTTCATCCGATTGCGATGAAACTCTGGTGAGTTGTTGTGGATGCTCCCACGAATGTTTCTGAATTTGTAAATCTATTTTACAATAGTTTAGAGGCAGTTAAAGGAAAAGGAAAATAATATTGTGTGTCCAAAAATACTTCAAACAAATTTACAACGCCAACACTTTCTTTGATAGGCATTGCAACGCATGCCGGGTACAGCTAGTGTTAAATAAAAAGTTGACAACTATAATGGACAGAATAAGACATTTCAGCTCCCCTTAATATAATAAAGTTGAATTCTGACACTTTATGTGAGGCTGATCACAAAAAAGTTGATATGTTCAACTCACCAGAACTTTCATGTTTGCAGGATGGACGTTGTTGTCTTGCTTCTGGAGAAGATGTGATACCTTGGAGGAGGTCGAGTGACCCTTTATATACCTTGTATCTTCATAAAACACCCTTACCCCTGGTCACACCCGATCACGCCCAACTACAAGGTCAAGTTCATCTTTAGAGAGAACCAGTTTAGAAACGCCTTTCTGTGGATGACGCAAGAAGCAGCATTGGTGAGGTCAGTTTTTGTTTTGACAGAGCAGCCATTGTCGAGACACCGGTCCCTGACACGACCTATCCCATTCCTCAACGGGGAAGACAAATTCTGAATCGACATCTTCACTAGGTTGATTCTACAAACATAAAGGTGTGCACATATTTTAGGAGACAAAGTAGGGGTCCTCCTCATCTTAGCAAAAACGTAAAATTAAGCAATTTCCTCAATTGGTGCAAACGTTGAAGGAACAAAGGGTCCGGAAAGGTTTCAAATTGCGAGTCTTTAGTGGCTCTATCAACCTAAAAAGAAAACAAATTTCGAAAATCACTTCCAGTCTAAACGCAGTTCCGAAAATAAAAACAGTCTAAAATCGCTTGTTATGAAAGCCGGATCGCCTAGATCAATATAGGCTTTCATATAGCCGTGGTATTTTAGGTAGATTTCATTAGAAAGCTAACTATTGCAATGGGTCCCATGTTATGTTTCGACTTCCGGAAAATTTCGACATATCTTCGCGTTTCACATCCCCCAGACCCCAAAACCACCGTCAGTTCAAAAGTTTATATATAATTTATGTACACACATCAAAAAAAGTTTTGCATCACCTCGGTTCCAAGAGTTCCGGAACCTTTAAATACAAAGGGAATAGAGATCAACACAAACAACATTTCAGCTCGTTTTATTGCTCATGAGACCCACACATTGCATGTTGTACCATCATACAGCTAGACTTTCAGCATTTGTGGTCCAGATTGCAGTACACACCACTACCTCTAATACCCAGTAGCACGTCCTCTTGCATTGATGCATGCCTGTATTCGTCGTGGCATACTATCCACAAGTTCATCAAGACACTGTTGGTCCAAATTGTCCCACTCCTCAACGACAATTCGGCGTAATCTCTCAGAGTGGTTGGTGGGTCAAGACGTCCATAAACAGCCCTTTTCAACATATCCCAGGCATGTTCGATAGGGTTCATGTCTGGCGAACATGCTGGCCACTGTAGTCGAGCGATGTCGTTATCTTGAAGGAACGCATTCACAAGATGTGCACGATGAGGTCGAGAATTGTCGTCCATGAAGACAAATGCCTCTCCAATATTCTGCCGATATGGGTGCACTATGGGTCGGAGGATGTCATTCAGGTATCGTAAAGCCGTTTCGGAGCCTTCCATGACCACCAGTGGCGTACGTC
The DNA here is from genome assembly GCA_946902985.2 of Meconema thalassinum. Lineage (NCBI taxonomy): Eukaryota > Metazoa > Arthropoda > Insecta > Orthoptera > Tettigoniidae > Meconema > Meconema thalassinum. The sequence goes on along the minus strand of OX336400.1, from coordinate 94,883,502 downwards.
GGCCGCACATAATGCCACCCCAAAACATCAGGGAACCACCACCTTGCTGCACTCGCTGGACAGTGTGTCTAAGACGTTCAGCCTGACCAGGGTGCCTCCAAACACGTCTCCGACGATTGTCTGGTTGAAGGCATATGCGACACTCATCGGTGAAGAGAACGTGATGCCAATTCTGTGGGGTCCATTCAGCATGTTGTTGGGCCCATCTGTACCGCGCTGCATGGTGTCGGGGTTGC